>NW_022261723.1:15170-30381 GCF_009602425.1 Actinia tenebrosa | reverse complement strand
ATCGGGTAAAATTTCGAGGCTTTATTTCACGTTTCAATGATTTTATTGAAATTTTTGATGAATCCCCATACATTTCCTTATAACATGACACCACAGACTATGCATGTTGAAACCCAGGGTACCTAATTAGCGCCCTGTTGAAACCACGTCCTCCAGGTCCTCCAGGCATCCCAGGCCCCGTCCACACTATGCCGGATAAATTGGAATTCGAAACTTTCACACCGAAACCGAAAAAAAAGTTTTCCGTCCACACAGAAAAAGAATAAAATGTTTCGCGTCCACACTAGTCCGATCAAAGGCGGCAAAAACGCTTCATTGCACATCTGAGCATGTGCATCAAAGCTGAAATTGAGCCCGCGGTGAAATTTTAGCCTTCCCGCCATGTTCCCATGACAATCGTGACGTCATCGTATCCGAAAAAACATCCACTCTGGAGACCGTATTCGAAAAAAATCGTGTTCGATGAAGAATTGTTCCGGATTCGCCAGGACTAGTGTGGACGGTAGGCCTAACCGAATAAATAAAAATTCGGATTCAAATTTATCCGGTATAGTGTGGACGGGTCCCTAGTCTACCCTGCCACAAAACAAGGTCTCACTAGCAGACCACAAGCAGCTCAGCCAATCAGAGCGCAAGATTTGTGATCAGTGGTAAATCATGCACAGACTCTCAACCAGTCTTACTTCTATTATTATCACGTGTGTCTTGTTTTCCGCGTGCGAGTGGTGGTGTTTTCATCTGTTGTTGAGGCTTTGAGGTTTTTTTCGTGGATTTTTCCTAATTTTAAGAACAAAAATGTCTAAAAGAGGAGGCAAACCTGATGTTGAGGATGCAAAAGATTCCAAACGACCGGTTCCCCCCATAGMAAAACCGATAAACATGATGGAATGGGTTGATAATAACAAAGATTCGTTCGTCCCTCCAGTYTGCAACAAGCTTATGTGAGTATCTTTATCGACGTCCTGCGCAAGTTAAAAGATACGTCTTTACTCTAGCTTCTGGTTTTTCCTTATACCAGGCTTGTACCTTGAAATGTTAAAGATATGTATGGCTTAATTCGCTCAATTCAAACTGTAAATTTAGCGTGCGAACAATTAATCCGTGAAACACTAATTACTAAATAGTACAAAATAGTGCTAATTAAACAATAGAAAACAATGGAATTTGAATGAAATTGTGCTATTTATTATCGCTAAAGTTTCACGGATATATTGTTTGCACTCTATTGTTTGCACTCTACAAGCTTGAAATAATATAGTAAAAATTCCCAGGCTTTATTGCAAAGCTTTACGAGCTTTACGAATTCTCTGCCTGCTAATAAATTTTCCTTTCAATATTGATTATTTTGCTACCTGCATACTCTAGCTTGTCTAGTTTATTTGAAGCATTTGAGCTTTGCAAATTTAAGCGCCAATTTTAGACACACCGTTTGAGTTAGCTGCACACCTTATTAACACTAGAGACTTCAAATGAGCACCATTCAAATGATCTATATTCCCAATGTGGTAATTATTACATTAGCAAATCAAATGTATGTGTATGCATTCTGTTTAGAAAGATAAAACCTTAGCTTACAAATTACTATGCATAAGCGAGATGTGAATCACAAAAAATTTGAGACTAGGATGTCGATGATTTTATATTGTCTAGATCTATTAGAATAATTCAATTATATTCTCAAATTGTAACTCATTCAAGGTATGCATGAGCTTACATATTCCATTATAGCTTGAAATAATTGGTTCAYTCAAGTGTGATTCCAGCTGTCTAGAAATATACCCCCTAGATTTGGCAAAGCAATATATCAGCACACAGGCAGTTTTCTAAGTTAAAAGTACTGTATATTCAATGAAACCTTCTCAAAAGTATTGTGAACGCAAGCCTAACATGAAGTTCCAAAAAAGACACTTTTTTTTTTCGTGATGGAGTTTGCTTCTAGTCTTGTCCTGTCCTATTGTTGGGTTCTACTGGAGAACCCCTTTTTATTTTCCTGTCTTTGTGTGTAATGTGCATCAGGAGAATCACTAGTTTTCAATAGGATTCTTTCTGGATGACAGCACATGCATGGTGGTTAGTGTTTGACCACCATKTGGAGCAGATAATGAGGTTCAAAGACTCATCAGCAGATTGAAACCCAGCAATTGTAGTACTAAGCATTGTTGGTGGCCATGGTATTATATTGATCACTTTACTCATGYTGTYGTTATTATTACCATTATCATCATTATCATCATTATTTCCCTGCTGACAGAGTCTTTTTCTTTTGCTGGATTGGCATTCTCGAGGAAAAGGAGACTGCCCCCAATCGTCACTTTTTCTGTTGTACATTCGTAAGCGCTACAATGCAATTAATGAAATCATGTGATCAATATAACAATTTTTTACAAGGGCATTTTCATTCTTTGTTTTCTCCCACTTCCCAAAAAAGGGGAGAAAACCTCTATGTATTCATTGGATTTTCATATCTATTCAATCATTTGTTCATTGTATATTTATTATAAAGGTATGGTGCTGGCCAGCTCAAGGTTATGTTCGTAGGGGGTCCAAACACAAGAAAAGACTATCACATCGAGGAAGGAGAAGAGGTGCAACAAAATAGCTTTTTAAAATTATTCTAAAAAATTCAAGTTGTGCTGCAAGCTGTGTGACAGAAATTAAATTGCACACCAACAGCTTTGTAGCCCATTTTCATATAATTATGGAGTTGAGACAACGACTAACTATATATGATTCAAGATGTCTGGCTTGTCAACCAATCAGATTTTGAATCRAAAACAATAGAATTCGAGTTACATGYRTTGAAAGTCTAAAAAACCTATTTAAGGAGATGAAATGATGAAAGAAAAAGAAATTAAAAGTATATTTACACAAATAAAAAATAAAATAGAMTMAAGTGTTCACAGTWAGAGTARAACAACAGTAATTGTTTTTATTTTCTTTAGCTCTTCTTCCAAATTAAAGGGGACRTGTGCCTCAAAGTGATAGAAAAAGGCAAACCAAAGGAAATCCTGATCAAGGAGGGAGAGGTACCTATAATAATGTGTATGGTATTATTGCAGGGCTTAAAATACTCAGGCAGTCTTGATCACAACCAAAATAAGTTTTAGCTTGGTCATACCTTGTTTCAGCATGTGATGACTCAATGWTACTGTCCAAAATGACTTAATGCAAGGCAAAGATTTGACCGGAAGRGYTGCAWTTCTGGCCAGACCTTGTCTGATGAGTGACCAATACTTTTAGTCCCTTTAATGTTAACCATATAATTCAAACTTCATATCTTARTTCATTCATTTTTTCTTTAATTTAGATATTCCGCCTTCCCAGCAGAATTCATCATTCACCACAGAGATTTGAAAATACCATTGGTCTGGTGATCACAACTATACACAAAAATGTAATATGATGACCAATTTGAATATTAACTTATTGTTCTGCACTGCTGACTAATGCCTGACTAGCCTCGTGTTCACATGAAAAAAGCATTTTCACATATGTATGAAAGGCTAGTCAGTTGCTAGTCAGTACAGCACAATATAATAGTGTTATTCAAATTGATCGTTATATTTCAATTTGGTGTATTATCTTATACATTCAAAACACAGAAAGTTATTTTGTCTTTCTACCATATATTTTGACTTGCTAACATGTTATAAGAAGTATGACTCTGTCACTTGAAAGGTGGGGGGAGGGGGCTAAGGGCTAGATATCTTTAGTCTCTTGTATATTTGTATAGATCTGGCAGATATTACTCTTAAGTAGCTTTCCTCATTCATATAATTCCCTCGCMTGCATGCATAACTAATATGATATTTAGTCTAGTAAATGGTTCTATATTAATTCTTTCTTTGTTTTTAATCTACCAGGTAATAGAGAGAGAAAGACTTGCTGAAGAGTATGATGGGCTTAGGTACTAGCTATTATTAGTATTATTTTAGTCATCATCATCATCATCATCACTGTTATTATATATTCATTGGAGGCTTCTACACATTTCAYATCRACTGTGTATCTCAAATAAATACATCAGAGGATRACTATGTCATTTCTATGTCATTTTGAACCTGACAATGCTTTTTTCATGATCRACTGAGTGTATTCTAAAGCCTCATTACACTACAATGTGAGAGAAGTTACTGGAGAAGCTTAGCACAACAGGGGTTGTCTCGCAATTTTGTTTTGCTAAATTGCATTTAGCAGTTCACAAAGTACAGTAGAAATCAGTTCCACTTTTTGCAACTGATTGCAGCAACTAGCAACACCATTGCAGTGCATTATCCTTCCAACAACATTTCTCACAATCTTAAGGCATAGTTTTCAAGAGCGCATGCACACATTTCTCATATCTTTCCATGGAGCTAAGAAATGTCACAAAAAAAAACATCTCACCTTGGCAATTTGCAAAACTACATTTTCAAGCATTGCGAGACAAGTTGCTGAGAAAATTGCACAGTGTAACATGACCTAACAATATACATGTATGTCTCCAGATATTTTTGTGAGGATGGTGTTTCTGTATTGTGGGAAAAATGGTTCCATTGCGAAGATCTTGGAACTCAACTTGGCCCAATCATCAAAGAGTAAGTTTACTTTCACTCAATTTATTATCATGAAACAGTAATGAGAAAAAGGTAAATCATACACCGTGAAAAGATGAAAAAACTTACTGACGATTCGGACGCTAGTCCTTCGTCGGAGTAATTATCATGAATTGTTAAGATATAAATTAACTATAATATTCAAAAGACCTTATTAGCTTGGGTATATGATTGTTTTCTCATTTCTGGCCACATGTAATTTTCAAGAATAATTATTTATTCAATAGAACTTTTTAGCTTYGTTGTTTGTTGTGCACATTTCAGACCATGTAATGCCACTCTTGGGAGTTGATTCTTTCATGTCTAAATACATTAACATGCTAGTTCGTCATAGAACAATCTYAAGAGAATGTCATGTGATCTAAAATGAAATGTGTAATTTGCTAAAGTCTTCTCATTCTCAACTTTTAAACAAAGAAATGTTTGAAATGGGGAAACATGACAGTGTATATAAGAGGGTCTATTTTTTAATCTTTTTGAAGGTATTTTGCATYTGAACCACATAAAACAGGAAAACCAGATCCAAGTTAGTATGCAGATATAATGAATATTCGTATAACATGAAGTCTTTATAATGATAGCTTTTGAAATCATGTCTTTTGGTTGGGTGATGTAGACTCTCTTATGATTCATGTTGAAAGCCATTTGGCTGTCAGTCAAAATACTATTCATCCAATCAATGTGCATAATGTTTTCTGGAAGCACTACAATCACTAAATTTCATTTGATTTGTTGCTAGGCAACATATGGGATGAACCTCCCTTGAAAGTTGACACTGAGACTGAACTGCAACCATCATTTTCTCTTAAACAGGTTTGTAATAAAATTTATCAGTTGCTTATATTATGTTATAGGATAATTTATATTATGTTAGGATAGAAGCACATGGGAGAACAGTATACTTGTCCTGCAAAAAACTATAATATATAATAGTTTATATAGTAAACTCGTGTTCCTAAGCTTGCTTCTCATGCTCTACACCTCCCAGCGTGTGTATATATCACAGTTCAAACACGTGTGCACGTTTTACATTCCTTAAAACTATATTTTTTTAGTTATAGCCAAAAGACTCACTCAGTCACTATTGTATATATCAGTGGTTGCAGGATAACAAGGGTGATTATGAGAACAGCAGCAAAGATGTGCTTGATGAAGGAGAAATCAAGGTAATGCACCAACATTGTATGTCAACCATAGGAACTCTAACTGAATAGGAATTCTATCCATTTTCTTCAGTTTCCTCTTATTCTTCCTTTCTGTTCCTTTCCTTTATCCATTGCGATCTATTCTATTTTGGTATTGTATTTTATCTAGACATTGGAAATTAAATTATTTAGCGTATAATTTACAGCAAAAATAACACAACTCCTTGTGGATGGGAATTTAACTAATGGACGTCTGTATTCTAGTCAGATCCTCTACCCCTGAGCTGCAAGAGACTCCTAGTAAGCTAATGGCCTCGGTTGTCTACATCTTRTTGTAAGACATTAGACATTATTTTGTTGTTTTGTTAGGTGACTGTTYATGGGGCTGGTGAACAGACAGGCACTTCAAAAGGAGAAACTTGGCTTTGGCATATGGTGAATATAATTTATGTTGGAATTACTTTTTTGTTATTCCCTAAAGTATGCTCATCATGCAGTTCCAGAAATTTGTACACTTCCACTTCCTCCTCCAAGAATGTCCAAAAGAATGTGCATATTAAAACCCTCCCCAGACTCTGCCCATCACTTGGAAATTCCAACCAATAGTCCCTTTCACAGCTCCCTGCGCCATCTTGAAAGGTAACCATGCCTTTGCATCCAAGCGAGACGAACGGTGAGCTTGCGATGACAGAGACCTTTTTTACATACCTTGGACAATTATTCACAGGTCTCTAGTATCATCGCAAGCTCACCCTTCGTGTTGCTTTGATGCAAAGGCCCGGCTACCTTTCAAGATGGTGCAGGGAACCGTGAAGGGGACTATTCTCACAATATGGTGGAGATGTGGATATTTTGTAAAACTAAATGCAGTAATGTGTAGCTGTGTCAGAAAATATCCATACCCATCACATAGGGGATTTGTAAAAACACCCACTACCCCAAGGAACATTCAATTTTCTTCCATACAAACTATGTAATTTTGTCCTTTTTTCTGACCTCCTCCCCTCCAGAACTTCAAAATTCCTCTGTGGGTGTGGATGAAGATATATTTTCTGGAACTAAACAATGTGACCTCCTCGGACCCTCCCCACCCCTTGGAAATTCCAAAAACCCCTGTGGGTGAGGTATGGATATTATCTAGAACTACACAATATACCCTCCTCAGTCCCTCCCCACCCCTTGAAGATTCCAATCATCCTCTGTGGGTAGGGATGAGGATATTTTCTGGAACTAAACAATATACTTCAATACCCCCTGGTGTTATAATCACAATACCAAACCAGATGTGTTTGTACTTTGTTTTCGTCAATTTATTTAGTTCTTTAGAAATTTGAAAGCGAGGTAAAGTACCTTTCGCTTCGCCGCCATATTGGAATTTCTAAGTTGTTCGTAACGTGAAAATGCATCATTGAGGGAGGGGTGGGTTGATTGATCATCACGTGATATGGGTTTCTTACACCTCGAAATCTGAATGACAAAATAGTGGATACCATCTCTGACGTAGTATCCACTAAAAACAATATCCGCTTTACAATCTAYATAATTAGTCACAACAATATTGGAATTCCGCCATATTGGAATTTCTAAGTTGTTCGTAACGTGAAAATGCATCATTGAGGGAGGGGTGGGTTGATTGATCATCACGTGATATGGGTTTCTTTCCATATTGGAATTTCTAAGTTGTTCGTAACGTGAAAATTCATCATTGAGGGAGGGGTGGGTTGATTGATCATCACGTGATATGGGTTTCTTACACCTCCAAATCTGAATGACAAAATAGTGGATACCATCTCTGACGTAGTATCCACTAAAAACAATATCCRCTTTACAATCTATATAATTAGTCACAACAATAAAAAGCCAGTATAAATCTGGCCAAATAAGTGGCTAATCTCTCACGGCCAAGAAACAACAGGAATTTTTACCCCGTAACCCTTTCGAGATTAGTTTCGCTGCTGGCTTTGCTCGCTGCAATTAAAAGGGAAAAATATCTTTCAAATGGCTATAACCTAACTAGAAAACTCCCCAGTTTATTTAGGCTYTAAGCATAATTTACATGTATTGTAAAATAATAATAATTACCTTAATATGTAAATGTAATAATAGTTCATTTTTATAAATATAATTAAGTGTAATAATTGTGCCAAATAAAACTGAATTGAACTGAATTGAATATAGAACAGCTAGGTATCATCATGATACTATTATTTTGTAGGAGGGCAAAGCTAGTGTGGTTGTTGGTGATGTTACAAGACAGATGGAGAAAAACAGTGTTGTTATTATTCCTACTGGATCGGAGTGAGTAGTTGGACTAATAATGTTGGTATATACTTATAGTATGAATGGAATGAATGAATGGCTAAATAAATGAAATATTATTAAATAATGAAATGAATAAGTGAGTAATTAGAGTATTTGTACTGGATCAGAGTGAGTTATTGTAGTGTTGGGTATGGTATAAAGGTAATATATGAATCATTAATTAATTAATTAATGACTTAATGAATAAATCAGTATGACTGCATGATCGAGGGASTAGGTGGTTGTGTAAGTGAAAAAGACCATAGACCTTTTTACGTAGTGTTTAATAAACGAGTAGAAGTGTTTTATCAGGAATTAAAAACAGGAGGCATAGCCGAGTATTTTTAGACCTGATAAAACACGATCTGYGAGTTTATCGAACGGCTTAAAAAACTCATGATGTATGTTCTCATATTGTACTGAATTCTTTACGAAATGAACCAAGTTTGATAGAGAAAATCCAAGTTAAAGTTTATGCAAATGAAGACGAATCTATATCAGATATAAAACCTCCTTCATGGTCATGAATTCTATTGGGTTTCCTTCATGAATTATTAATGAGTTTTTTAATTTGTGCTTAACTTTTTTGTTTTTCTTTTGTTTGTGTCTTTAGGTACAAGATAACAAGAGAGGAAGATTCTGTTGGCATCAGTGTCACAATGGATCCTGAAGCAAACAAGTGATATAATCATGACACAATTAAGATCAAAAACTTCAAAAACTTTTGATAGTCTTTTAACATTTCTAGAATATTAGCCCATGCTAAGCAACTGTGTTATTGTAGAATATATTAGACTGTGAGAAATGTTAAAAACATCAAAAAGAAAGATTATAGAGTGCATGCACTAAAACCGTGAACATTAAATGGTACTAATTAGTACTATTTCATACAGAATCCTTTGTTTTCTATTGTTTAATTATCACTATTTARTGCTAAAAATTAGTATTTGTTTCACGGATTTAGTGTGAGCGCTCTATCTTTTTTGCAATACATGTTTAATTTCTATTAAACCTCACACACTATCAAACTGCATTCAAAATGCAAAATGGAACAATATTTCCAGTGTAATTTATGACCAATAATTTACATGATCTAATCATTAAGAAATATGTTATTGTTAAATACATAATACATCTAGTATTTGTAACAAAATGATCGTTCTCAGATCACCATTGCYGTTGCTGTACTACCAATTCAGGAAATCCAGTTTCAGCATCCATTTGTCTGTTGAAAACCAACCAAGAACACTCACCAATTATGATTTCAGCAGTTGTAAATACAATCATGTTCCCCATCACATGCCCCCCTATGACGTTACCATCCTTGTCTGATAATGATGCATGAAGATGACCATTGGCTGATAATGTTCCCACCAGAGATACTATTTCATAACGGTTGTCATGTAGTTCTTTAATCTATAAATAAAGTACCATATCTGAATTATTGTTATATAAAAAAAAAAGTTTGGATTTCCATAAAGAATAGTAGGGCTGCGCATCGTACTTATATATTAAAAGTTTGGGTGCACAATTACATTTTGCATTTAAATTTTAAAGAATAGACCTGAGTTTGAAAGTCAAAAATTGTAATTGACCAATGTTTCTCACCCTTGCTTCCCACCCTGTCTCCCCTCCCTTAAGGCCAAGGGAATGAAGGTCATAGATTTGCACCCGAAAATTTTTTGAAACACATGCRGCTGTTTTTCATTATTCATTATTTTCTTAAAAGATGCTTTTAGTCGTTTCAGACATTTCCAGATGAAGCTACAACGAACAGTTTTCATAAACCATGAACAGGTGCTTGATGAAGCAGGAAGCCCAGATCAATGGCTAATCTAATGACTGGCAACCATGCCATCATATTTCTAATTTTTGCTTTGCTTTATTTTGCCATTTTCTGTTTTTCATAATATTCAAATTACTAATTTAAAGTAAGTGATGATTGACTCTATTTTTTTWAAAAAGCTTTATTTTTATAAATAATGATTTTTTAGTAAAAAAATGAAAATTTTGTGCKGTATCTTGCGGGCCATGCGGGCGGTGGAAGACAATCTATAACTTTCATTCCCTTGGCCTAAGGAATATTTATGCACACTTTCTTCAAGTGGCCATGGGTGGGAAGGGTATAGACTCCATGGAGGACAAAAATACAGAATCCCACCAAAGGAGTCTCCATAGTAATTTAGTTATTTTTATAAATTTTATGTTAAAAAAACCTGAGTATTGATTATCTATTGTGGTGGAACAAAAAAAAAAAAAAAAACGGTTCTACCTACCCCCACCCCCATGAGAGAAAACAGCAAAGTTTAGTCAAGAATTATATTTGAATTAAACATATAAAAATATATAAACTATTAGATATTGGCTATTGTCATTAACAATATCTTATTCAGAACGTAGTGTAAAGAAAACAACGAGTTAAAATATAGAATATATCTGTAAGACTTACCGTGTTAGGGGTGGTGGCAGTCGCGTTAGCCATTCGTAGAGTAGCACTCGTAACACTTCCAACACACGACAGAACAAATGCTGCTTTAAGATTATTATCTTCTACGAACTTTATTAACATATCTGTAATATTATCCCCTGGCTTTAATCTCAGCGCATAGCATGTCAAAGGACTTGGACCTGGCTGGACTGAACTCTTTACGTCCGCCATCTTGAATTGAGTCGTATGGAAAACTGCCCGCAATGCATTATGGGTTAAATTCAATTTATTTTTAGTTCTCAAAACAAAGATGGAAATAAAATAAAATAAATCGTAAAGTCATTTATTTGTGCTTTTGTACTAGAAGACCTCAAATATAATAAGCTCGCACTAACTCGACAACATTTGGCAATGGTTTTATTTGTTATACTCCTATTTCTAAAAAGATTTTCGGGGTCCAAGACGGAAAGGAAACATGAGCATGTATTTTAACGAGAATAATTGATGGAATTGTTTGATAATGCCCGACTCGAATACAAGTAACACTGAATTGATATCTCAGTATTTACTTCGTATTTGTCACGAGAATTCTGGCAAAAACAGATACACTAGTCATTCTATTCAAGCCATTTTTAGTGCTTGGTGGCCCGGCTCTTTAAGAGCGGCCAAGAAAAAAATTAAAGCTTTCTACAAACAAAGAACTCTCCATCAAATATATTAGTCTGGTGTAGCTGGCATAGTCAGTTTAACGACAAAATAAAATCAAAATCAAAATTCAGCCACGCCTATAACCAAGTTATCTCCTTTCGTTCCCAAAAACCTATTAAAAATAGGTTTACATTAGACCTCTTTACCTTCGTATGCAAATTGCCGATTTCATACCAAGTAATATACTCCTAAGAATGGATCTTTTATGACAAAAATGTTAAATATGTACACACGAAAGATTCAACTCCCCAGAGTAGCGTCACATGGTCTGAATTGAACAAACAACGAAGGTAAAGAGTTCTATATTTGACAAGTTACTCTACCAAAATTTTCGTTTAGTATTGTCCGCATGTCTAATACTGAGGGGGGAAAACAACTGAATAAAATACTTTAACTTTCTACTTTGGCTATTGTGATACGAAAAATTTAATAAAACTTAAACAAATAACAAGAAATTCTCTTACAAAGAATTCCAAAATTACAAAAATCTTCGTAAGATTCTTTCTTCCTAAATAGACCCAATTTAAATTAATTTATATCCCTTATTTTTCCCAAGTGTCTGATTTTTTTTTTTACATAAACCGGCAATTTCAGGTGTGTTTTTACGCATTTGAGTCAGTAATTAAGTTCCTCCTTTCTTTCAAAGGATCATGGGATAGCTCGAGAAGAAATTAGCAATGAATCCCGAAGTGCATTGCGCAACTAGCTGCACGACAAAAAGGAGAGATTTCAAAGGAAAATTACATAGAGCTCATCCCTCATTGAAAGAAAAGAAAGACTTAGATAACCTCTACACCAGGTTAAGTTCTCCACTTGTACTGGAGCTAGTTTTCTTAAACTCATTAATAATTCATAAAGTCAATGACCAATGGCGGCTTTGCATTGTAGTCGCATGYACGCACCTTGATGCTTGATCGAAAAACGGATCAAGACACTGGTCAAAACACTGTTCACTTTTTTAGTCTCAGGAGATTCAAGAACAAATGAATTATGATGAGACTGRGAAGTAAGTTCAAAAACTCGTGCTTCGTGTTTGATCAGGCCATCCAAACACCTCATAACAAAAAAAGCATCTTTCATCTGTTTCTCGAAGTTTGGATGCTCTGATCAAACACTCGCTCTCGTTTTAATTTGATCTGTTACGTCACTATTGCAGACAAATACTATTTCATAATAAGTGCTTAGTTCCAATTTCGGGTATTTACAAGAAGCTTTCTTAAAGCTAACGAACAATTTTACAGACGTTTTTAGGAGGAAAAAACAAAACAAAAACAAACGTCGTGGACGTCACTTGAATGAATCCAGTAATATTTTTCCATTTCAGACCATGTGTCAATCCCTAATGTATGATTTCTTTGTCTAATGGTGCCTTATGAATACCACTCACACAAAGCATAGTTAATAGAGGGGAACATGCACAAAGTCTTAAAAAATCTTATTTTCAAGATCATGACACGAAGTCTAAAACTCGGATGGGAATACAATACACCCAATACAGAGGGGAAAGTGCAGGCCCTAATCTTGAGCTAGAAGCATGTGCTACCTGTAATCAAGTAGCCAATAGGCCAAGTTGAAACGTCAGTTAAAGGTTTGATAAATTTACAGTTTTTGCRCTGAATAATTAATGATAATAGCATAATTAGCGAGATTTTACAGACCTGCTCTTAAACCCGCTATCACAGTTTTTCTCCTTTGGCAAATATATCTAGAACTTTGAAATGTTCCTTGACTGTCCCTTTACTGATTTGGTCAAAAATAAATAAATAAATAAATAAATCCTACTTGCGGTAATTCCCTTACATAAACATTCTTTTATCTTATAGTAGCGTATATAAATTCCAATTTGAAATCCTATATTTCCCATTTCGAGGTTGATTGAATTGGACTGGGTCTAGTTGGCATCGCAGTGCATTGTGGGACTGTTTTAGTGGACATATTTCCAAGATGGCGTCTATTTGGTCCCCTAAAGGAGCCCCGCAATACACTACAATGCAAAATCCAACCAGGCTATCACTCAACCTCGGAATGACTAATAACACACTCTTTACGCAATTRCAAATTGTTATCGTTGAAGGGTATTATTTGATAATGGTCGAGTTTCAGCGATAACCCAAAAGAGAAGTTTAACTTGGCCCGTGAAACAAAATTGTCTAATTAGTGACTAACAGTCGAAGTAAAGAAGAAACAAAAACAAAACAAAACAAAACAAAAATGGACTTCGTGTCTACTACTATGTATAGACCAAATTCAAAACTCGCACCGATGTGAGGCTTCAGTTGCAAACAAAGGGATCTGGCGTGACTCAAAGTAATCTGGCGTATTCAAAAGTCACGAATCACGCCATATTCCTTTGTTCACAACTTAAGCCTCACATCGGTGCGAGTTTTGAATTTGGTCTATAACGTTGACTATTCTTTCACAGGCGAAGAAAAATCACTCTCACTACATGCAAGAGCATTGACTGATAAATATTGAATGTTTCAGTTGGCTAATAATGTATAATTAAGGTCAATAGTCCACAGCGCTAAGCACATGCCATCGTCTGACTGGTTTTCCTTTACCTCCCGTCATTTCCTTCCAGTGAGACTCTTCGTCCTCTCCTGTGTTGTCCTTGCCCATGGAAAACCATCCAATGATTTCTTTTCGTCGCATTTTCTTAATATTAACAACGGAGAACATTAAACTGACGCTTGGTAATTCAAACTCAATGATTTGGAAGACGAATGTTTCGTTGAATTCTGGGTCGTACATGCTACGGCGAATGGATGTCTTGCTCTTGGATAACTGCTGGCCAATTGAGTTGAACATGGCCACTTTGACGTAGGTATCTGAATTAAAAAAACAACACTGTCATACGAGCCAGTCGCATATATAGGGAGGGAATAGCTGCTCCAAACTAAAAACCAAAAACACTCTGAGTAACTGAATTATTTCCCATGCCGTAAAACAATTRTATTGTCCCTGCCATACAACATGGCTGCCATCATGTCATCGCGCAAAACCTCTATCACAATAAGCTTTTACGAATATAGGTCGTTTAGATTAGTTTATTCATTACCACTACCAGAGTCCTTTGCACACTTTTTTTTTTTTTGTTCTGTTCAGTCTGGCTATACTCACTGAGGGAATATAAATGAATCAGTAGGGAAGAAAATGAGCGGGAAAGTATTTTGGGAGCGGGTATCAAATGAAGCATTAAAAGGTGTAATCAGTCGAATCTATCACCACTAAACAGTGGTTTCAAGTGAAGGTTGATATTTCCATATATTTACGATATTTTATCAAGCCCAACATGGAATTGGAACAGCATTTCGTGGCCATTTAAGTGACTTTATGAATTCGATMAAGACCTAAAAACGAAATGTCCTCGTGTATGCTGCGCGCGCATGTACCACGCGCGCGGCGTCCTTCAACTGGGATTTCCTCAGAACGATTGATTAAGTAAAATTCATTGCAAATTGGTTGAGATAAGCTAATGCAACTCTGTAAAACCAATAAGTCAAAAGGAAATTTGCCGCGCAAGTGCTTGTAAAGGGATCGTTCTAGCCAATCCAACCCAGCTATTAGCAGTTCTATCGATAGCGCTCAAGACATTTCCCCCCGTCCATTAGAAGCGCCTAGCGCAAATGAAGCCTCGAAATAAGTTTGTTGAAATATTTTTAGCACATTGTACATATATATAATGAGATTGGTTTGCGATTAGTAAAAAAGGTCCGGAAATAGAGTTAGAATAGCTGGGTGATTATCGCGATTATAAAGAATATTTACGATAGGCTTCGTTATTTTTAATTATTCTGAAGTAAAATTAGAATGTTGGAGTATAAAAACGAACTGAATGCTGCGGTATGACGTCCTTAAGAGACACAATAGGATATTTTCATGCTTGGAATGTTCTAATTAAAATCTAAATAATCTGTTTTGTAGGGGAAAAAATGATAACGAAACAATTGGGAGTCAAAATAAAAAATAGACAGATCGAACCCTGAAACAACTTCTAGGCTGATTTGAGTCAGGGCACGGCTAACTCACAGATC
>NW_022261723.1:0-15050 GCF_009602425.1 Actinia tenebrosa | reverse complement strand
AACCCTGAAACAACCTCTGGGCTGATCTGAGTCAGGGTACGGCTAGCTCGAACATCCAACCTTGAAAGGGTTCGCATTCAGGGTCGGGGAGCGAATAATACATTAGCAAAATTCTTCGGCTTAATTATTTAGTAGCTTAGTAACGTGTAAAATGTTCCCCCTGTCCCCAGGATTCTCCAGCAATTCATGATCTTCTCCTACACTATTTCAAACCTGAATGAAAACCCTGCTAATAGTAGATTTTGCAATTATTACACCCGAAGTGTACACGGCATAACATTCTGTAAAAATTTTGAAATCAAAACACAAGAATCCAACTGTCTTGTCGGGGGCTGAACAAAACCTAACCTTGATCGGGAAATGTTTAACGATCGATATGTGGTCGTCATACTTCCAACATATTTAAGTTTTTTAGAGAAAAATCGCCCTCTTCTTTTTTCTTTTTCTTTATCTAGTTTTTATTGACTGAAATTATTCCCTCCTTATTCGACGCCGCATATTTTTTCCGCGTTTTATTTTTATTTTTTATTCATTTTTCATTATTTCATTACGTTTTGTATTCAGCTATTTYATTTTCCTTCTACACATTTGTTAGTTATAACCACTCAAGCTGGCGTTTATAATGATTGAATTCCCATCGACTCCTCTCAAATTTACTTTTCCATTCATATTGTTATCTTTCTTTTATTTATTGATGAAAAAAGCTGTAACTTCTCACAAAAGGTGCTATAATCTGTMRTTCTCACATGATCAAGYTCTAAGTCTTTTCAAATTTTATCGATGTMTACTGTTTTCTGTTTAGAKTGTTAGGTTTTGCGGATTGAGRAAAATCGGAGAACCAGGAGAAAAACCCTCGAATCAAAGTAGCGAGTGGTAAACCTAGTACTTGAGCCCTAGAGGCTGAGTTAGAGTCTACTACTTAGAGGTAGAAGGAGAATGGGCGCTGTTATGCCAGCTATCATAACTAGCGAACCAATATTATTGAATGCAAATATAACCTTATCCTTCGGCAACTTCTCTTGTGTAAATATATCTTGGGAAATTTAATATCTAGATGTAATGCAAGTTGGAGCCGGACAGGCAGGCTAGAAGAGCTAAATGACGTCGAGGAGGGAAATCACTGCGGGTTTCGACCCATGATAACAGGCCACAGGGGGTTTTGTTATGTAGAAGTGAATAAAAAATATTGAAAATACACTTGTGTAGGATTAATTATTATGTAAAATGGAGTGAACAAAACATAGCTATTTCCTTTGACCTAAAAGGAAATAATTTTTATGGATAATGTGCAACGTTATKTAGTCGTATCCTGTCAGATCGCTAAAAGATGTTGATGCATGCGATCTTGAGACTGAGTGGAATATAATAACGATGACGACTTAGAATGATAATCCTGGTTACCTAGCAACCAATGAAAATGACTGATCAAAAATAAACTCGAGTAAGACAAGAAGCTTACTTTAACCATTTCATTAATCTGACCGCTTTGCTTGTGATTGGTCKGTTTTTAATCGTACTTCATAGCCTCGTCCTGGTGCCCATTACCATCGCAACGGCCACCACGTGACCTGATTTATACAATTTTTTTCTGAGGATTGACGTCATGTCTTTTCATTATGTTATAGTTGAAGACCCTTGATTTATACTTCGTTTATCTTACGTACCTATTTAAACAAATTTCCCTTGGATTGAACATGGTTTATTTGGGAATAGTCAAAGCTTTTAAACTGCTTTGATCCTGGTTTGACAAATACACCTTTTTTAAGGGTTATTTTACGGTTTGCAGGGTAAATCACCTCTTTAGGAAAAAGTCCCAAGCTATTAATGAAAAATGCTTACGGTAAGCTGACAGAATATAAAGAGAAAAATAGGAAATCACCAGGATCCACTAGGTGTTCTTATTRAGAATCCCCATGATTACAACCTAAACATTAACATGATTAAATCTACGACTTTTAGAATTCAAAGTTCGGAAAATGAAATGAAATGAAGGAAGGAAGGAAAAGGTAAGAAATCAATAAAAAAAAATTCCGTTTAGATTCATTGGAGTGTTTTAATGATTTATTCTGAATTGGTTACCTTGGTTACTACCAATCCCCGGTTAATAAAACTGTGCAGACTTTTTTTGTATTGGGTTAATGTTGGTTAATAATGTTAATTAATCATCATTATCATCACCATTAATATTATTCATTATTATTATTATTATTATTATTATTATCTGGCTTAACAAAATTTAAGCTAAAAGACAAGGCATCAATGAAGAAAACAAGTTATTGCGAAAAGAAAGAAAATAAAAATAAAACCCAACAATTATGTATTTGTTTAAAGGTCGTTTATTCCTTCCATATTTYATAACCCTTTTATACAATATATAACGTCCTTAATCGTCTTCCCACGGTTCTTTAAAGTAAAAAAGCTAGTGAGTTATATATWTTTTTACTGATGTCAAGCTAGTAAAAGGGAACATTGCTTTAATTTATTTTTATCTTGAATGACATGGAATTAATCTTTTCACAAATCGTTTGAAGTAGAATTAATAAATCGATGATTTAGACATAAAATATAAGCTTGGAGTTTAAAGTGCAAAAACTGAAATAGTCCTCTAGCTTATCGATTTTGAATAGCAATAAATCCTATTATCCCAAAAAACCCTCAAAAAATGAGTTATTTATAGTAACAACACGTAAGAATAAAAGTCAGTTAAAGTCGTTTACATTATTTATGATTAGCAGACGACCACATCGCGCGATCTAATCGACTTTTTATCTTTATATTCTATCTAATGATTAAATTTTTAACTCAACATTATAGAACTAAAAATTGGCTATAAATTTTTGAATTTCACTCGGCAAATTTGATTGATCCGAATAATCTATAATAAAAGAAATTGTCTTTTTAACGTTAGCGTTATCTATTTTCTAAAAAAACCCTACATTTATTACACATATTACTTCTATTTCTGGAGCTTCATCGTTGTGTAGACCGATCATATATGCGCATGCTCATATCTTTTCCGTGGAACTAGTTAAAGCTCGTGCGCATGCTCCTATTTATCGGCGCGATATTTTGCAAACAGACTTTTGAGCCACGCTAGCGGTTAACTCCGTTTCACTGCTCAAAGTTYGAGAGCCATCTAATACATTTTACCAAAATTGGCAACAACTTCTAAGAGATCAARACCAAACGAAAACTTTAAACTACTAGTCTACACAAAGACGAAGCCCATAATCATTAATTTTCTTAAAAATTTAAATAAAAAACTTTTTTTTTCAAAACAAACACCTAAAAATATGTTCGTAAACGAATGATAAGAAATGTTTTAAACTGTTATTTTACGATTTACATTACCCATTTAATTTTTTTACGAAACGGCTGCTTTTTTTACTTGTTGGAGGAACGGAAACCAAATTTTCGCGCATTTTTTCTGGTTGTCTAATTTTTCGATCTGATTTTAAAACTGATTGCGTTTCTTGTTATGCTAAAAGAGACTGAGCATTGTTACGCTTTAGAGCGATTTTATTTTTTTATCTTTAAGTTGATTTGTGTTTAGTGAGTTATTTATTCAGTTTAAGAGTTAGGAGTTGTCGTTTACGAATGAGCTTAGACTATCCTTTAAAAGGCGGTCATTGGCTGATTTACACATAACTTCTAATGGCTGTCATTGGCTAATTTAGATGGCGTCAGTTCAGGTCCACTGCAGTGATTGGCTAATTTACAAATGAGCGAAGATCTGTAATTGGTTATTRATCTATGCATCGGCAAGCGTATGCCATTGGCTAATTTTTTGTTCCTTTTGTTGTATCATGYCATTCCATTGGCGGATTTCTTCTTGGCCGCTATAGTTCTTTCCCAGAGCAAACCAGCCGAGCATTTCTTTTTTCTTTCTCGCCTTAGATATGGCGATTACAGAGAACATCAGAGTCATTTCAGGTAAATCTTTCTCTGAGATCTCATAAACAAAGCTTTCATTATACTCTGGATCTGCCATGCTTTTTCTTATYGTAGTTTTACTTTTCGCGACTTGCTTTCCCGATGGCGAAACTAGCGTCACTTTGACATATGTATCTGTTAGTGAAATGTGAGAAGAACTATTAAGATTTTGTGCTGTGCGCGGGGGGTGCTAAAGAATCAAAGAAAGAACAACAACACAGAATGGTTAGTAGAAAATATAGATAGCTTGGTTTTCTGCGAGCATGCAATTAGCGCCATTCAGTTAGAAGTCATTATCAATGTCTAGCTGAACAGAAGACCAAAGAACATTCAAGTTATCATTAGTAAATGGTAGCATTATAAAACAGATGTCGGAGTCATTTGAAGGTTGGATAGTATGTGCGTGGTATTGTGGTACAACTCATTTTAGTCATGCAGACAATTCACAAGATTAAGAACGGCAGGCAGGCAGGCAGGTGCCTTAGATAGATGAGGAAACAGCATGCAGATAAATTAGGAAATTAGGAATATCGCACGCAACTACATTACATCACGATAGACACACACACATTTATCACGCCAATGAAGCAACACAATGCACATATCTATCAAAGAATGAAACCTTTGAACATGAAATAGAATATGCTACACGCACACACTTTGCCCACGAACCATGCAATGCACCGTACATGTCAATTAGTGAAACACGATATGCGCATTTATCACATGCATATATTAACCAATCAAACACGGCATCTTTCACCAGAAACTAAGCAGCCACATGACTGTAACATGACCAGCGCATGCACCTGACACGTGACTAACCGGTCTTCACCTAAGAAACTAAGCAGCCACATGACTGTCACATGACCAGCGCATGCACCTGACACGTGACTAACCACACGTCACCTTAAAAGAAACCTTTTAAAAAAGAATGGAAAAGCAGCCACATGACTATTACATGACCAGCGCATGTACCTGACACGTGACTAACCATACGTCACCTTAAAAGAAACCTTTAAAAGAAGAATGGAAATAAGATAAGGAAAAAGGAAGAGAGCAAGTATTAGCAGGTCAAGCCTATGATTTAAAACGTTTCGGCTCTTGACACAACCAGCAGATGGTCTGCCAAAGTCGTTCTTTTCCGCCATCATGAAAGCATTTACAGCGGTTATGCGTTGGTGTGTCTGGCGAGACCCGTGGTTTACCATGAACAACACTTTAGATATATAGATTGTTGTCAAAAAACAAAACTGCTTTGCGCTAAACAATATTTGTCATTGTTTTGACCGGCACAACTTTGAGGTGGAGAAGACTGATTACTGAAGATATTGCATTAAAAAAGCCTTTGGCTTCAATTTGATCAACCACATCCGCCCACGCAGCTCACTGATGTCAGACAATTAAGGAACCAAGAGGGCGCACTAATCAAAAACTCAAGAGAAGATAAAGATTGAAGGAAAAAAAGGTTATGCTATAATATTAGAAAATAAGACAAACATTATAAACCATCACCAGTGTTTAGAGCTCACCTTAAAGAAACAGTTGAAGCAGTTGATAGCTACATTGTTCTTCACTTTGGACGCTTAAACTGACCTCTCGTATTTCATCGTTCTTTCCCTGCGATTTTTCTTTCATTCATTTCATTTACTTTTTTCATTTATTTAAAATTTAAAACTGGTTTAATCGGTGTACTGAATTCCTWTAAAGACATATCCGCTTCCAAAACTTTATTATATTTTTTGAGGGATTTTTTTAGCACCTGATGCTTATTGAATTTTTTATTTTTTCCAGTTATATTCCGGTTGCCTTAATATTCCCTTTGAGTGTGTTAGTTATTGACTTGGTAGTTTTGTCATGTTTATCTTTTAGCTTTCATTGAAGTCTTTGAAGCTATTGAAGAATTTTTTTTTAAACCGTACCCAACCGAGCACTGAATCACAAGCAAAGCGTCTCAGATACCTCTGGTATTCATAAAACTTAGTTTCTTTGGATTCTAGTCCAGTTAAATCGAATTTGAGTACCATTAAAACCAAGTTTAGTTATGTAATGCACAGTTGAGCAAGCGCAAGACAAGCTTTAGCAAGTTTAGATAGACTCAGTCGGTTTATAAGGCGTTAGTTGAGTCAGGAATATAAGGAATACATTATAATGAAAAACATCATGTTATATATCAKTGGGAGGGAAACCAGTGGTGACATGCTTTGGTATTCGCTAAGTTCCATCAAGGTGACCTAAGTTAGTATCATAGCAATATCTTCATAATATATTCAAGCACGGGAGTCACTTGACGCATGCGCATTAGATTACTCAGTTGACGCATGCGCGGTATAAAGYTTCTGCGTTGATTTGAAGCAAGCGTGATGAAGGTTTCCATATGTTACCCCATGCACACTTTKAAAACAGCACAATGAATGTGCCATCGTCGGCTAGAGGCAAAATATTAATCATATGCTATTTGCCAGATCCACTGATTTCATGTCTTCCCTACCACCCTTCCCYCAAAGCATCCCAATGATCTCACCTGGTGCTCTCTGCATCGAGAGGTTGCGTAAATTACTGGCCTTCAGTACTTCTACAGTTAGCCGGCCAGTGAGGGACTGGTAACAAAGAGAAACAAGAAGTTCTGGAGCGCCACTTTGTGCCATTGCTAATGAAGATGATGACCCATATGAACCAACGCTTCGTACGCTAGCTGTGTCAGATAAATCATACATAGAATCCGAGCCCTGAAATTAAGARAATCATTATGTACATGATTAGGTGCATCCGTAGTTTTTTATAGGTGTTTTTGATATTATCTATAGTCTCCTTTGCAGCCGTCATTACTTTCGGTCCCAGATCAYGGACCCTATGCACCAACCACAATGGAGAGGACCAATAAGGATCTGGKCCCGAACCTAAGGACGGCTGCAGAGACAATATAATAATAGATGATATACAGTTTACTTCAATTGCAAATATATCAAGAAAGCTGCAAGAAAAGACCTAAATGAAACATTGGCCCGCATCTTTTAAAATTTGCAGCASGCTGCAAAAAATAAAAATAAATAGATAAATAAATCACCATTTTTCTTAACAATCTGATTAAGGACGGAATGTTACTGATCATGTTGGACGCCTGGTATCCAACATGGTGGAAATGGATCACGTGACAGACTCAGTGCCAAAGATGACTGAAAATGAATCATGCGACTCATTAACAGACCTATTTGTACAACGTTTTACATTAGTGGCAAACACAGTGTGCARTTAGCCGAACTAAAGGCAGACAGTTAGCAACAATCAATGATAAAATGAACTTAATAGATCCAGAAAAGAATATGTTACTGCACTTAGAAGAAACTAAAATCTACCTGAGAAATGATGTAAAACGACTGTAAAAATGAATGCGAAGACTGTGGATGAGAAGATCTAGAGAAAACTAGACTTTGTAGACAGATTTATCAGTTATATTATTCGGCACTCTCTATATCTCAAACGATGAAAAATCATCTCAAAGCTTAAAAWGTATGCGAGACAAAGGACTGAAACTTGATGGATTTGGGAGAATAAAAAAAGTAAGACGTAAAACAGGCTTCTTTGATCGGGATAAACTAAGACAGATAGGAAGGAATGATACGATAATCTTAATAAGATCATTATGAAATAAAAACTGCTTTTAAAATATCTAGGAATTAAAATATATATATAATCAAGATTGGAATTCAGTCGAAACGAATTCATTTTTGGTAAAACGTTGAAAATGATATTCATGGAATGATTGAAATTTCTCAGTTTTTTAGGTGMCAATAATGCACACACAAAAAATCAAATTGCACCATTGAAAAACCATCTACACAAGATGATATAAATAATATCTAAATAAGCTAATTAATTTAGGTTGTTGAGCAAAAGCAGGGACGTATTTTAGCTTTGATACTATACAGAACTCTAGGTAATACAAGGACAAACATTCCTTGTCTAAATAGTTAATCATTTATTCAAAAGGCGACTTGCCACATCTGAGTTTTGCTATTAGATATGTTAAATGCAGTTTATTTCGTCTAAAATCCTCTAAAGAGAATAGAATTCACAGAATGAGAAATTGATAAAGCGTGGGAAGTCTAAAGTAAGAGTAAATAATAAACGTAGTCTTTCCCCCTTAAAGATAAGGTAAGTAAGAGGTGTGTGCACTGAACTACACGGAATAGCCGGTTCGATTATTATYTATAATTTTCGTCTACGATTTCAATGAATGCATTTACAATACAGCCTTTACCTACTACACTCCAATTTCGATTTTGACAGATGTCCACGAAGTTGGTCAACACTGAGCTCSTAGAAAGAAACTATAAACTCTTCGCTTTTATGATATTTGAGTTCAGTTWTGCGTTTGTGATCAGACAGCGTTAGAAAGTGAATTATTTATTTCTTAGTTTAGATTTGAATTAAGCGATAAAGAGTTCGCAT
Source organism: Actinia tenebrosa (assembly GCF_009602425.1). Next base: position 6,665 of record NW_022261723.1, on the reverse strand, counting down.
CACATTGGCTTGTTTTTTATCGGAATGTTGAGTGTTTATTTTCGATTACCAAATGGTGTGCTACGTTGGGGAAACGATGTGGTGCTAGACTAGATCGTACAAAAGCAAACCGATTAATCCAATAAACACCGCTATGAAAAATAYAAAAAACAAAATACCGATAGGATATGCTAATGAAAGAGAGAAATGGCGGATGAATGAAAATGAATAGTGAAAATAAGACTAAAGAAACAAAAAAATATAAAAAAGAGCGATTCAATTCTATTTCTTTCGTTTCGATATTTTGTCATTTCAGTTTAAGCACTTCCAGTCAGCCTTTGCTACGAAATCATAACATTTAATAAAAATAACAATAGCCCACCCTCTTGGCAAATGGATAAACGAATAAATGAATATGAATTAAACAAACGATGAAATGAAGAATGGATTGATGAATAGAAAATGAATGAATCCCCGATATTGATATATGATTGAAATTCTCGGCCAAAAGTAGGAAGTGAAACGTTGAAAAATTCTCTTAAAACTGAAGCACAAACAAGCGGTTCAAATTCCACAAAAACATTTCGATTTTCATTCACTCGCGTTTAGTTTCAAGCGAAGAGGTATAGTTCATGAGCCGATACGGATCCATACAGTTGCATACGGGTATTATCGGGATYATCTTAAGCACAGTTTTCTCCATCGTTTAACACACATTTGTTATCGATATTGCTTGAGATTTTTCACAACAGAGATAAAAATGAGTCAGTATCAAAACGATTCATAACTTTATGCTAATGTCTTCACTTGACTGCCATCATTCATTCTTTCATCTATCTACCCCTTCTTTGTTTTCTTTTTCTTTTTCTTTTTCTTTTTTTTTTTTTTCTTTTTTTCTTTTTTTTGGCTTGGTTGGGGCAAAACAACGGAAACCACGACTTTATATTTAAACCTCATTTTTTTTTTTAAACTTTGTAAATCAAACAAAATAATCTCGCACCACAAGAGATTCATAAACTTTCTGTCTTATTTTATTTATCCATTTTTTTTTTTTAACTTTGTAAAGAAAACAAAATAATCTAGCACCACAAGCAAGCATCAAGATGAGTTCCTAGTCTTCTGATCTTTAAAAAAAATTTTTTTATGTATTTTCTTGGAATAGCGAATTAAATTCAGACGACTTAATGACACTGAAAAAAAACAACAAATGACCCATAATCACCGACAGAGAAAAACATTCCAAGCACTAATAACTGTAGCTTATATATGAAAATTAAAAGCTGATTCAAAAGGAACGTTTCATCGAAAAACTATGTACTTGTCTTTTGATGAGATTAATGAGTAGAGAATTTAAAAGTTTGGTTTTTGGTATAATTTGAAAGATGTTTTCCTTCGAGGAAGGAACTTAGTGATAGATCACCCACGTTTGGCATTCCTCCCACGCCTTTGTCATATTCTGTGAATCAACGGCGTTCAACGAACCACTGGAAAAGGTTTCGTCCATAGAATTAAAACAAAACAAAATGCAATTCTTCACGTCTGTGGTCAATAAATTACACTTTCAAATTTATATCTATGTAGAAACATGAAATAACTCCACGAAAAAACAAAAGATTCAAAGAAGCGGTGAAGTTATTGACCAAGTGTGACGCAGGAAGGTTTCGCGGGCAACTTATACCCCGGATGTGCAAAAATGAGCAAAATGCTTAGAAAGCTATCTTTTCTTTTTCTAAACAAAACAAGCACCTTAATGAACCACGGATCAGTGATTCTCATATGGACTTTAAGAATAATTACACAGAGGTTTAACCTCAGATCACTCAAATGCTCGAAAGACAAGATTTCAACCCGAAGCCAAAAAACTTAATTAAATCAAAGTTTAAAATCTCGAATATAATTTTAATGGCTGGAAAAATAACCATGTCTAATGCAGATATAAAAAAAGAATGCATCTTTCTTATGGAACTCTACTGGGCGCCAAATTCAGAAGATAACTTTTGTTTTCTCTCGACTGAATATTCCAACTTTTCTCGGCTGAATGATTGAGTACTTGACAGGACTGGGAATTTGCATAACTTCTGAATTTTTTAATTATTTTTATGTGTCGCTGTTTTTTTTGTTTTTGTTTTTCCCAACTTAAAATTTTTTATTTTTTAATTACAAAAACACTTTAAAATGATATTACAGCTATCTAGTTGATTCTTTGGACTCTTAAGGCAAAGATTTGGCCGTCTTTTTATTTGAAAAACCACTGAATTGAAACGAGAAGATGAATCGATTGAACGGATCACTGCTCTCAACACTGTAGTTATAGTTGTCAGTGTTAGTCTCCAAGGGAATTACTATGGAATTGCTGCCAATTTCTCTGTCGTTATTTCCTCAATTTTTCAAACAATAAAAAAGCCAATTTGTTAATTTTTGTAAGTAAAGTAAGAAGTAAACTGCAAGCCAAAGAAAGCGTTGGTACTTAGAGTGTAATTTGGTTAACACTCTAGGAGTGTTGTTAACTAACATCGAACAGTTAGTTTGTACTTACCCCGATCGCATTTCCCGGGGTAAGAGTTCTCCAGAGGCCAGCTCCGTCCCCATCCAACTCGAACTCAGGAAGAACAATATTAGTTTCTCCTAACAGCTTATCTCTTCCTATTCGTTCATGGCCGTACAGTCGTATTCTTAGAGTATATTCGTGCATCTCACTCTGTGGTACACGACTGAACACGAAAGTCTCCTGAAAGTTAGGATTAGTTGCGGGTTTTGYCTTGGTTTTGAATCTTTGCTTTTTTGTAGGCAATAAAACAATACGAACTTGAACAGTCGAAGCCCCACCACGTTGCTTGGTAGGGACGTCTTCGGCGCGAATAATATTGACCGTCAGTTTTTCAGATGTTGGAGCATAGCTAGCGGATACTTGTATCCTACCAGCATTAGAGAGAAGATCATCTCGCCCATCAATGGCTTCCCCATATGCTGAAATAGCTCTCTGAGCACCTGGGCTATAGTCGGAGTCGGAGTATCTTCCATAACCACAAACCGAAGCGCTTTCTCCCAAAGCCAATTCGCCGTCAGACTTACTCCCGCTAGTGTTAAAGCTACTTCGGCGACTCGTTCCTTTTGACGAAGGGCCTAAGTAATCATCGTCGGTCTCGGTACCGTATGCTTCGCCGAGTTCGGCGTAGTCTTTCTCGTTGGGTCTTTCGGGAGGCTCAGTCTTGAAGAAGAATCCTGCCTTTAAGCATTGATAAAGAATCAATAGCAACAGACAGCATCCACCGATGACTGCCATAAAAACTATGGCAGGTATAGGAACTAGAAATCAAACAAAACATCATTAGAAACAAAGCTTACAGATCTTAAATTCGCAAGTTATTGAGATGGGAGAATACGTACGGCCCATCTTGGTCGATGTGGACACTTTCCCTCACGATTCTGTTCACTGTGTTCACATTGTAAGCAAGCTATCTACGCCCGTGTAGAGCAGTGTTTGCTACGAGACTTTCTCATTAGTCCTTTGATCGCCAATCTATGAATTATTTATTCTCGACTTCGCGAGCACTCGATCAAAACACGACCAGGTGGCAGAGACAAAGACCGCGCGAATTACAAATGCATTATACAGCTCGTGTAGTAATGACGGCGAAGACGGACGAAATCCGCGCGAGAATCGACTTGATTTTGTCAACCCTACATAAAAGACACTAAAAGAAAACTCTTAGACGATGTGTTTCGTTAAAAGCAAAATATGAATATAATAAAAATAGCCCCCAAGAAGTTTTCTTTGTGATTTTTATTTAAATGAAGCGCTTGGTTGAGCGTGACAGTTGTTTTGTTATCAATGAAAAACACGGCATGTGATTGGTCAACATCGAGAGGAAGCTCGCAATAATCAATGAACAGTGTGACAACACAAAACAAGTGTATTCCGGAATGAATCTCATCAGAGAAAGAATGAATTTTCTGGCCCCATACATACATCAAAGTTATATATATAAACGACCTGGGGTAGTGATAATCACGAAACAAAAGCTATATTGCCGCACGTCTATAATGGAGTTTTTCTTTTGCTATTTTTAGTTTCTGTGAGCTATTTTTTGCCAATCCATCAATGTTCTAGGAAGAAAAACCGGATATGCCAGAACAATAAAACACTTTTAGCGCACACTTTTTCTCTCAAGGTGGCAAATGTATACAAATCAGTAATTTTTTTCTCTAAAATCGCAATTACCTGAACACCCAAGAGATTTTTTTAGTATGCAAATCAAGTCCACTTAGGTAGAGTGCTGGAGATTTTCACCAATGATTTACACGCTAATCGTACGCGCGTATAATATCTAGGTACAAATAACATCCGTGTTTTTTTTTTCATAATATAAAATATTTTTTTCTTTTTGCCAGTCTGCCGATTCGAACGAAATCAAATCGAGAACCACTCAACTGTTTTGTAAATTTAATATCATTGAATCGGATATTTGAATTCAGCATCGCGTATGATAATGAGTTTCTCATTTTAGGGCCTTGTGGCTTTCAAAAGTTAACCGCATCTCTTTTATCTCCAGTCATAGGGAATTTTTTTTTTAAATTAAAGCTTAAATCCTTGAATAGATGTCATTGTTCCTTATTTAACGTAAGTCTAACAGGTAAGAAATTTACATTGAAGATAAAATAGTACGTAAAACAAGAGCTGATTAAAAACGAAATATTTAGAAATTGAGAAACACCTTTTTTTTGTAATACAATAGGACTTCGTGGGGTACTGCATTAGTTAGTTTGTGTGTGTGTGTGTGTTTAAAATTTAAAAAAAAAAACGTTAACAAAACAAGAAGAAAAAACATTGACAAAGAAAAATCAAAAAAACTCCAGCAATCCTTTTGATGTACTGTGGAAAACTAACTAGTCATCTATCAACCTGAATAGGATATTTGATCGTAATTACCAAAGTGCAGCTGATTTGACTAGGTTTTCTGTTTAATGGCGTATAATTTGAATGCTTTTAATTCTATCTGTGGAGGTTTGTTAGTTGGATTTTCAAATTATACACACAGAGCGGTTTTGTGTAAGCTTGTACTGTCTGTTTCCAAGATCGGATTGGTTCCGCATTAACTCATTTTAATCTTTCTTACTATTGTCCTCTCTTCATTATTTTTCTTTCTTTTTCTTTCTTTCTTTCTTTTTCTTTCCTTTTCTCTGTTTCTTTGTTACTTCTTCATTTCCTCTTTGTCTTCGATCAATTAACTCTTTTTTTCTTTCCCTTTTAATTCATTTCCTTCACCTTCATTTCTTTCTTTCCATTTCTTGTCCTATCGTTTCATAAGCATTTCACACGCATTTCATTTCCTCTCTTTTCCTTTCTTTTCCTTTACTTTTATATCCAGTTCTCTGTTCCTTTCGAGCCATTTCAATTATTTTTCTTTCGTTTCCTTGATTTTCTTATATTTTATTTATTTAACTTAATTTAATTTAATTCAATTTCATTTCATTTAACTTAAATTTATTCTATTTATTCTATTTATTCTATTCTATTCTATTTATTCTATTATTCTATTCTATTTTCTCTCTCACTTTTTTTGATTTCGAATCTCAGTTTTCTATTCCTTTTTTACCATAGTTCATTAGGGATAATTCAACTGCCCAAAGCATACTCATTTTAAATGAAAAAGAACAAAATCCCCGATATTTAATTTATTGATTTATTTCTATTGCTGAAAATACCTAATAAATCTGAACCAATTCAATTCATTTACGCGATCATTTCCTCAGTTTCCGTCAGCTTGGTTTTTATTGCTTGTCATTGGCTATAATGCCTGATATTATTCTTCCATGGAATAACCTTTCCAATACTAGCTTGTCTCATCACCTCCTTAAATCTTAGTGAATCTTTATCTTCATTCATAGCTACGTCATAGCTTGAATTACTTTTCTATAACCGGTTGCTTGTGGTTTGTCACGTCCAAAGCGTATTAGTTTGCTGTTTGCTCATGTCCTGAGTCTAGCTAATGCGACCGATAATGTAAACGCAAATCGAAATCATCCTCAATACAATTTTTCTAAAAGCAGTTAGTCGACTTCTAAGTTTTTTAAAATCCGGTTTTATATAATGGTGGACATGACTTTCTTTAATAGAATAACAGAAAACCCTTTTTCAAACATGCTAAGCCTTTTACACCACAAAAATGCTACTAGAATTTCAAGCGACTCCTCTTGAGCAGGATAGAGAAGGATCACTCGGAAATGCTAGACAATATTGAATGAAGTGGTTGGAAATCCAAGGGAAGAGTCTGTATAAGAGAAAGCAGGGGAATATCGAGCGTGCAGCAACATAATTGGTTAGAATTTTCTCCATTCTTCCGTCATAAAACAACAGGAACGGAAATTAGTGATAGGCATGACGTCATATCAACCGTTACCAGAAACTTGACGTCATTTTCCTTATCTTTAGATTTTGCCTTCCGTCGGTCGAACAAAGACTGATAACGATCTCATTTCGCATGGCATTCTAAATAGCAAAACCCTTCAAACAAGTTCAATCACGTGAAGGCAGCCATGTATAAGGAAAGAACAGAATGTAGCGGAAACTATTTGGTGAGCCAATCAGCGCAGCGCACTGATTCTAAGAATAGCTTAAAGATTCGGACAAACATTGCATTCTGTTTAACCGCTACGAGGATTATACGAACCGATTTTATTATTTT
>NW_022261722.1:59401-74840 GCF_009602425.1 Actinia tenebrosa | reverse complement strand
TACCGTGAAATATTGGAGTGCCCCCCCAAAATTTTTCAGCTTCCGCCGCCCCTGTCACATGTCACGTGCAACTCATTTCCCGGTCAGGATACATTTAGATTTAGCTAGTGTCACGTGGTCATTCAACCAATGAGAGTGTTCGTTATATCGGAAAATTTTGTAGCTATATAACAATTTATAATGTTTCATGGAATCATGTCTTAGAAATGCCAATATTCTTATGACAAAAGAGAAAGCAAGGAATGAAAGGCATACAAGAATAAACGAGAAAAACCTCTCAATATAATATTGTCCTTCTCTTTTTAATTATAATATTACATGAGTAATTTGGCGGCTTGTGAGCATAATCAGAACTAACCCAGTACTTGTGTTATTTTAGGAGTAATATTGCCATGGTAACCATTAGTTCTCAACGTTTTTCTTCTATGCCATCTTTCAACTCGAAATATATTTCGCTTCATACTGTTAATGATTTAATTAAAAGAAAAAACATTTGTTTCCAATTCTGTTTGTTTTTCATAGTTAACTAAACGAGGCATCATGCTAATCTAAGTTTTGAGTATTGTCTGCTAGAGGCGAGTACGTTCATAAATTATCTCATTCAGGGCAAGTCAACAGAAATGGTTTGATTTCAGTATATGACAACATTACGTTCATTAAGATATACTGCCGCACATATACGGTCGCACAGTGGCAGTCATATTACAAGGCATAATTTCTCTTCATAAAGGGATATACATTAATGATAATAGTACCTTTCAAAATATTGCTAAAACTGAGTCCCTCATGAATTATATTGAACGTTCTAGCTGTTGAGAAGTCTAGCCAATAACGAGGCAATACAAGCTAGTTGTAATTGCCCGTTGCGCAGACAACAATATACAGTGGAACCTCTATAATACGGAAACCGAAAGGTCGACAGAAAAAAAAAAAATGTCCGTGATATCTAGATGCCCTTAACTAAGAGGTCGGATCCCTGAAGCGAATAATAATGTTTGGTGATTTTGCCGGTACCTATAAAGATATCTATCTGCAAGAAGAGCTAGATTTTCCACTGTACCCGTGGCATTTTGGATTTTAAAGAGGCTGATTTTTTCCGACTATTGTTTTTTCCTTTTTTCTTTCAGTTTTTCTTTTCCTTTTTGGTTTTGTTTTTGTTTTATTTTTCGCTTAAATATCCGAATTGATATTGATGAAGCTAGAGTTCAGTGCTAAATACAGCTTTTTTTWAATTTTTACTTAGTTTAATCGGCTTTTGGCAGATCATTTCATAGTTAAAATTTATTTTTTACCTTGATATCGAAATTTACTGCACAACTTAATTTGCCCTTTTCACGGATTCTCTCCAGTTACAGCTTGAGGGAGCTTGCTTTTCTAATTCCATACATGCATTTCGTCATGCATCTGAAGTGTTTTTGCAAGTATAACTACTATTAACACTTTACAACATTAATATTCATATTAAGCTGGTACCGATCACTTGAATTTAAAAAAAAACAACACTTTAACTTGTCACGAATAATGCTATCTTGGTAAAATTTAAGTTATTTGAAACACCAACCGTAAGAAATACAATTGGGAAGTACATTTAAACAATTTTTTAAAAATACATGGAAAGTTTTGGCTTACTACTTTAATTGACAATAATATTACAAATGTCGACATCAATGATATACATATGTAAAAAGGCATCTGTCGTCCTGCATCGGTTTTATATCGTAGATAGATAGACACAGTTAAACTTGAATAAAACGTCAGGGTAATCCTATATGAGTAGCTATATGCTTCTGATATCAAAAGTATTCACACTTATTTTTATAAGTTTCAAAACAATTTCAAAACGTATAAACAAATGTGTCTGCACTGTTTATGTATGAGATAATTAGTTATAAAAAGGTCAGATCAACTGCAAAGATCGCTGAAAGACTCATTAGGTACATATTCAAGAACACTTTGGTGGTCTCAAAAAGGATCGTTCTTTCTTTAATAAAATTCATTCATTTACTTTAGATTTAAATATGTTTCAGCCGAGAGACACATTTTTTTGATATTCAAAAAATAAAACAAATCTTCATTTTTGACTCCACGCTAATATATACCTCTTGTTTCTTAATTTTAGTACCTATTTTAATAACCATTCATTATTTAAAGACTTTTTGGGAGCTTTACTCAAAAGTTTCAACTATTTTAGCAGCTACAAGGTAGAAGTTTAATTAAGCTTATATAAGACGCCTCAAGAATATAAGCCTATGGTTTCTTCTTTAGGTGTCTTCCTTCTGGATATATATACATTCAATTATAAAATCTGCAATCACTATTTCTTTTATTACATATTTGTACAATTATTGTTAATAGAATTTTGAATACTTGTTACTATATATCCAGAAAGGTAGATTGAATAAACTGATTGATTGATTGAAGTAGCTAGTTTAGACAACGGTAGTTCCTTCAGCAACGCGGTTTGAATCCCATTCGGGAAGATGTTTACTTTAAAGTAAATATGACTTAAGATTAACACGTTAGCAACAGTCATTATTGTTATAAATATTCGAGCCTTTCTTTTGATGATTCTATCAATACGGCTCTATGGCCTACGAAGCGGCTTTAGTTCTGAAAAAAGCCGAAGACGTCAAATCGGCAACTATACATATGAAGAGTTTTTGAAATTAGAAATGATCAAGAATAACATCCAAGATTGTGGACTGGAAATCCAAGGATTCGGAATTAAATAAAAAGTTACTTACATTTTGATAATATATATATTTATTTAATGGCTATTTATTGAAGGATTATCAAGTTTAGAGACCCTAGAAAGGAAATCACAGGAAGTTGCTGTATTTAGAAAAAACTTTATCTTTAATATTTACTAATTTCTCTTATAAAGATATGGCAAATTGAACAACAAATACCAGGAGAAAATAGTACGACGTTTGGACATCTTCTCATATCATTATAGGCAAGTATGTTTGAAAGTGATTATGGCAAATCGACTTACCTTTTATCCATGTAAAACTTGCCAAAACAATCCCTAGTCGATAACCAATTGCCAACCACACCATATCTTTACTGGGGATGGACAGTTATGCCTCAAGACTAAACAAGGTTAATTACCTTGCACCAAAACTAAAACGTTTTAGGAATAAGGAGATGGAGGCAACTATAGCTCGTTTCTGTTTCTTCTAATTCTCAACTTAATTTTTCATGTGAATCGAAAACGTTGTCACATGTTTTTCTGACGTCACTTGAGTTATCCATATGCAAAAGCAGAGTCTCTAAATGTTTTAGCCTATAGTTATTACAGCTGGCTCGTACCAATTTTCAGGATTTTTGTTGTTTAGTTTATGCAATTTTGCAAATGTGGTACCAAATAAGGATTGATTGATAGCTCTTATCTCAAACAGGACCGTTAGTGAACACTTAGAAAGTTTCAAGCACGCCAAGAGATATAATATGTGCATTCATTATCATATTCATATTTTTTTAATTTTTAATTTTCTGGCTTCTTAATCCTCTGGGGGTTCTTTTTCTCTCTCGTAAGCCATACTTAATTGACTATGCAATCGCGAAAAGAGTTTCTGAACCAACTCTGAGCGATAGAAAGCAAGAAAGAAAAGAACTCAAGAAAGTCCAAAAAAAATTATTCAATTGCAATTTTAACTTTTAAATTTTAATGCTAATAACTGGTAATTTGGATAGGTCTAAGCCATTTTGTATGTTATAAATTCTTATGATGATGTTAAACTCGAAACATGATTAAAGGAAAAGTATTAATTTTAATATTTTTTTAAACTTTAGGTACAAATTAATTTTGGTCCTTTCAAGCTTTAAGTTTTAATGTTTCTTGCTTTTTCGTAAAGTATGTATTATTCCTTTACTTGGAAAACCGACATGCGATGTTAGTATAAACGTCTTTGCAGCAAATGTTGAATTTCGTTAAGTTTACTATTTTCGTTCATGCTCATTAAGAACAATTTCCTTCTACTCTTGATTAGAATCTTCTGGAAAGCTCAAGCGGAAGTTCTAGAAAGTCTGTGTTATTGACAACAACCAATAGAAATCATAGTTTTTTGGTTATATAAAAATAATAATTCAAGATATTAAAACTTGAAATTAAAATGTCTTAAGAAGARACAAAATAATTGAATTTTAAAACTGATGAAAGTTTGGGTGTTTTGCAATGTTTCGAAGTCTGAAAACAAAAAATTACTTGTTTAGCTTGGACGTAGTTGTAAAATATTAATTAATTAGTTGTACTGTTCTGTGTGTGCAGCTTTGTCAGTGAAGGATGATTATTTTCTTCAAATATATTGAATGAAACTATTAGTAATTTTATTTCCTTTCTCTTAGTACGATGAATCTAACTAATTTTGGGTCTCTTTGTTAAAGATTTTCTTCTAATTTAGTCGTTTCATTAATATCGTGTATCGCAGTGTACTCGGACTGAATATTAAAAGGGTTAGACACTTAAACCTCGTGTTTTGTTTACAAATACAAGCAATTTCTTCATACTTCATGCAGTTTTGGGAAATTTTTCGTTCATCGTATAGAGCAGTTTTCGTATGACTGTGAAAAGCTCAGTGCCGTAAGCATGATGTGCCGTGACCGTGATGCTTTCTAGAATTTCAATTGGCTGATTTTTTTTTACGCGCAATGTGATTGGTCTGGCATTGCCGTGACCTTGGCGTGATCGTGTCCGCATCTTGATCATGCCGTGTTCTGGGTATTTGATTGGATGGAGGGTAAATTCTCGTGTATCGTGTTTCATCAACCTTTAATATTTTAAATAACCGAGCTTTGAGTTCCTTATGGCCCATCATCAGCTAGGGTGAAATGAAGCAACTGACAAAAAATAAGCATTAGAAAACTCCTGCACGCTCAAAACCTGGCTTTTAGTCTCCGTTTTTCTCGAGGTTTGTTTGATGTTTACGCTCTAAACATAAAGGTATGTTGCAACGTATTTTTGTTTATTTTTATTCATGTCGAAATTCGCGTATTTGCGTCGAAAGTGATTAAAGGTATTTCTCGTTAACCTATGGGAAAAACTGCTTCTACCCGGAAGAAAACATTTCTTTGAAAACAAAACATCAGTTTTCATCGTTGTAGTACTAGTTTTAGATTTTTTAAAGAAGGTTTTAAAAGATAGTCAAATTATTATTAATTCTTTCAATTAACTGACGTCAGTATTGGGAGAAAACTTACCAGTCATTCTTATCAATATTATTTGAACAACCATCGTACTTGTAATAACCTCCAATATCCAAAAATATTGTTACGAATTTCTTTTTGCTGCAATCACAATCCACAACTGAAAAAATAGATAAATAAATGAATAAATAAATAAATAAGTAAATGAATGAATGAGTGAGTGAGTGAGTGAGTGAGTGAGTGAGTGAGTGAGTGAGAGAGTGAGTGAGTCAGTGAGTCAGTGGTGAGTGAGTCAGTGGTGAGTGAGTGAGTGAGTGATAGAGTGACTGAGAGAGTGAATGAATGAATGAATGAACGATTTACAATACACCAGTTTCGCATTCGATGTATACCGCTGTTTTTTTCACTCTATTTTTTAAACATCCACAGTTAGGACAAAGAAATCCCCTATATTACAATGGAAATAAACTCTCATTGAGCAGGACAGCTGTGTTGTTTTCATTTGCTTCACAGAATCAAAATAAGAATTACATTTCTTTAATTCCTAACAACAAAAATTCCTAAAAAAAGTTGAAACATTGCAAAGACAAAAGTGCGTCGGGTCGAATAATGGGCGCTGTGTGATCAAAATGACCTTTAGTAGAATACCTAACTCTGTAGTTTTCTTTACCAGTATGCAACACTAAATCGACAGCTTAAATAGCTGGTGCTCCCATGAGGGTGACTGTGACGCTTTCTTCAGTAGTTCGTTTAGTGTAAAGAAATCGTAAAACACGATTCAAAAGATTTTAGTCCTTACATAAATGCATAAAAGCCCATTGCTTTTGTCCGTTGCTTACCTTTGTTCAAAGAGAAACACGTCAAAACCACCAACACTTGCCAAATGAACATTTTTTACTGCTCACAGTACCCGGACAAAGGATTTCCTGCAACTATTTAGAATTGTTTACAACTTATCTGGCTTCCAAATGAAAAGAAGAAAGATGCTATCAAAACGAGGTCTTTCTTTAAAAAGAATTAAGCGGATTCAAGAGGGTTTAAGTGATTTTCGTATTGATATCGTGTTAATCTCCATAGCCCCAGGCTATTGAGGGCACATTAAAAAAGACAAAAAGAAAAGGGCAAAGAGCATAATAAAAATATTTCACAAAAAGATTGAGTAAGAAAAAAAAAAAAGAAAAAAAAAGAAATATAATATAAACACAGCAATAAAAAGATAATAAAATGATAATAGAGGCAAAAAGAATATAAAAATATTCCTACCCATTTTTTTCTTATATATATACATTTTTTTCTTTTTATTTCAAAATGATTAAGTGCGCGTATGCTAAAGAATTCTGAATAATATTATTATAGCTATAATTGTATATTGACGCTAAATTACTATTATTATAAATTATATATTATTATGAATAAATCACGCCTTTCCCGACTTTGCTTCATGGGTAACCGCAAACAATGGCTCCAAGTTGAATTTGAACTTGAACTTTATTTCTATATATCAATGGTTGGATTTTACATATTAGTTTTTATCCTTCATACCAGGATTCATACCGGCCCATATTTATAAGCGCGACTCAAACAACCTCTTTTATGGGAAGCATGGGAGGCGTAGCGATGAATGCGCTCGGCTCATTTCTCTTCTGTGCTTCGAGGGTTTTATTTCTCCGGGTTTTCCGGTTTACCTCCCTTGGTAAAAATCAGTTCTAAATTCCAATTTCATCATGGCTACCCTCATAAGTCTAGGACGATTTTTTATTTTATTTTTATGTCAGCATTTTTCGATTGATGAAAGCCAAAAACCCGATATCAAATTTAAAAGGGAATTAAAAGATGCATATTTCCCTTAAAAACTCATGCTACAAATATAAGGCAAAGTTTGTTTAGTAGTTTAGAATATTAATTTAGAATATTTGAATTTCGGCTGCAATTAAATATTTGTAATGTTAAAGGTATTTTTGTTCCCAGACCCTACGCTTGCAGTTTTCGCGGAGTAACCCTGGTCGTCACCGGTCGAGAACCAGGGAAAACAATTTAGCAGTTTCATATACCAACAGCCATAAAGCGTTGTTTCACGCAGAGCTTAGGATCTGAGAAAACGATCGAGTAGATTTTGGATAAAAGTTTAACAAGAGAATATTCTTCTGAGTTTAATAATTTATCAACATCATTTTGCTGCTACGCAATCTTGTTTTGCAGCTGTTTATCGATAATAAATGCTTCTTTGAAGCCGAGTTTAATTTTATGAATTATTATATATCAGTTAGGTGAACTAGGTTAGTGTGTTTCTTCAGTGCCTTATTCTTTTATTATAAAGTAAGGATAGTACGCGCGCACTAAGTGGTCGAAATTTTGCTTTGACGCCATCCGTGCGCGTGAAGTGCTGCTACAGCCAGTGGCCGTCTTTCTTTTTGCGTAAATAAATTCAATAGCGAAATAAAATTAGTAACTATATAATATAACGAATAAAACAGCTTTTTCCGTGCTTCCATCAGAAATAAAGCGCTGTAAGCACTCAAGAAGTGTGAGAAGCACTATGGCCTATGGCTTCTCCACACACTACTTTTGGCTATTTACAAATCACGTGTGCAAAACCATTGGTAAATGTGTACAGCGATTGCCTATATGTAAACCTGTGGTGCTTACCATTTACACCAATCCATTTATTTGCTAATTTGCTAATTAGCTAATGGCAAAACTGATGTTACACGAGACGATTCGCAACGACTATTTTTCGCGATATGACTTGTCGATTTCTAATAGGTGTTACACTAATCAGCTTCTCGCGTTCGTTCGAAAATCAACATGTTACATGGGACGATTGCAAGCGTTTTTTAAAAGCCGCCATCTTGTTTGTCGACATCTCCTCGCTTTTATGAGAGTATTGAACTGCATTTTGGGTATACGTTGCGCTAAAAATCGTTGATGAAGCTGTTTAGTACACGAATCAACTTGCAACAAAATCGCCATTATGAGTATTTGAAGCTGAATCAAAAATCTTATAACGCGTTGCCGAATCCATGGATCGTCGCACGTGACATGTTACACGGCATCAATTTTTCGAGCAACGGCTTATCGCCAAAAATATCGTCGTTGCGAATCGCCCCGTGTAACAAGCAAATGGTACACGTGTCTATCTTCCGTAAAAGCCTAAGAGGGCGGGAAAAGTGCGTTATCTCAATTGGAAGATGGATTTTTTTGGAACATTCCGAACAAATTGTTTTTCAAATCTTAATTCCAGTTTTTCCTGGTAAATGGCAAGCACCCCAGTATTAATATTTATTTTAGGTCTTTTTTTCTTACATCTTTAAATTCCAGCCGGCATTGTTTTAGTTCAATCACAGTTTCTATGGAAAAGCCATATGTCCGATGGAAAAGTCATGGAAAAGTCTTGGAAAAGTCATGTCGATATTTTAAGAATTATAACTTGTGACATGTACGAAATCGGCTTTGCTATTTTTCTTTCAATTGAACGAGTTTTGCTATTTCCTGGCGATGCTTTACTTTTAAATCACTTATCTTAGCCTTGATGTCTTGATAAAACACATCGACAAATTGTCGCATTTCGTTCCTCATGTTTATCACAACCTGTCTTGAATGAGCTGTGGAATATAAATTGTTCATTTTGGAATCCATATCTATTATAAGAAATCTTTCAAAGTTCTTGCTCAAATAAGATTTTTTTTCACTGGTTGTGCGGTGGATATTAACAACATTTAAAACAATGGTTATTACAAACAAAAAGGAGAACCAATATCTTCGGTAGTTACAAACAAAAGTATATTGGCTTAATTTACGAACCTTTTAAAACAACGAAATTAAAACTGGCATGGTGCTCTCAGCTTCAGCGTTTTAACGTAATTAGCTTTGTTGTTTCAGCCAGACTGATTTTACAGTGTACAACGCTAAACCATCGACATTTTGTTAACRTTTATGCTTGAAAATACAAAAATGCTTCCTTTTCATGCCGTTTATTTTTTCATTATAGTTCATTATTCATTATTCACATTTCATTATTCATTTCACTACGAATATCTGCTTCCCACTATAACATTTTAAATTACTTTTTCTAGTTTAATCATGCGCATGTCCATACCTCTGTCGACCTTATTTGTTCGTCGCTTGAGCAAAATCACGTGCAAAATCAATCCACCAATCACAGCCATCGACAGTAAGAGCCCTAGGCAGAGCAATGCCATTTTGAATGTGGCAGATTCGACTTCAAACAAATTGCTGCTCTTTTCTGTAGATTCGTTCTCTTCAGGGGGCTGAAACTTATGTAAAGAGCTCAATAAGTTAGCCATAGAGGATGATTATGGAATACGATGAAGTAGCGTGTTTGGTTCGAAGGGATTATGTGTCGATTTGGCTCTACACGGGCATAGTTTAAAGGCTAAACTTTATTCACACAAACCAGTCCAATACCACGAAAAAACAGGCTAGGGAAAAGGCCCGGTGAAACCTAAAATTATTTAAATCTAAAATTACAATGTATGAAGGGAAATAAAAAAGGAAAACAGTACAAAAACCTCACCGAATTGACACCACGGTATACAAGTACGGCAAACTACTTCAAGCACGTGTAAACCATATACCGCGCAAAGGATTGCGGGACATTTATGCAGAAAACGTAGAATAGAAACATAGGAACGCGGGAACTTCGGAATACCCTTGTTGAGGATTAGCCCCAACATACGAAATAGACTCATTTGCAGGCGTCTTTGGATTTAATCTTTGTTTCTTTAATGAGCTAAATGTGGTGTGAGTCCTCCTCCCTCCTTCACCACACAGGGGCTAATGTCACAACAAAGCTATTTTTATATTACGCTTCCTTCTATTTTAAACCTAAGGAAGTATGGCTAACATACCTCTTACGAAATGTCGATGAATTATGTATGCAAATTTACGACCGAACAGCCGGAAAGCGTGAAGTTGGCGGGAAAAAATTTGGCGCATGCGCAATTTTTCGGAAGTTAGATATACTCAGTGAAAATCATGCTTTAAAACAGAGTTGTGTATTGACTTCCGATCAAAATAAAAATTAGAAATCGGGAACGTATTTTTAGCAAGCTTTTGAACGTTTTGCGGTCTTATTTCGGAAGTCCAAGAAATCCTGGTCTCAAAAAATGGATTGTGCCAGAGCCCTTGTTCTTCGCCACAGGCCAGAAGAAACGCAGTCTCTGGGTACGATATTGATTTTGTATATATCAACTTGAGCTAATCTAAGGTAAAATGAGCTAATTGATTTTGACAGCAATTAGTAACGATTACGCATGCGCAGTCAACATGATCACAATTTGTCAATCCCCTACCTCTAGAGTGCTTGTGTAGTTTTGTATAACCTTGGAAATCTCTTCAACTTTTCTTTTCATAAAATCATTACATCTCTTTTGTACGACTTTAGCGTCCCCAGACAAAACAACACCGTAACCGATCTTCTTCTCCAGCAGTTTGTTCACTTTAATGTTCTCGTCAAACAAGTGATCTTTTTGGTCAGCGGCTACGTAGGTGTCAATCAATGCACCAAAGACGTTACCATTTTGCAAAGCATCATGGATATCATCTATACTGTAATATTGGTATTCTGGTTATGGTTACAAAAGAAATGAAATAATATTTATGATTATTTGGATTCTTTGATCAATGCTTTATTGAAATCAATTTGTTAAGCATAGTTAATGGAGCCTCAATTGCAAAGGGATTGTTGGGTAAGAATTCAGAAGCTGAGACCAGAATGTCACATAAGAAGTACCTTCATAAGGTGTATCTAGGGATACAACTCGTTGTGGAATGCACATCGTGAATTATTGCACTGACGGATAGCATGGTGGCTTTTGACACATGTTTTATATCGACTGTGTCATTCCTATTTTAGCATACCCTTTTGGTCTCAGCTTCAGTGTTCTATGTTTTGAACTGGACAATGATTTTGCAATATTACCTACCCTTGTCTATGATTGCATTCATCTGTGTTCCCACTCTATATTCGACCGAATTTTTAATGACAGCAATCTGAAGGGGGGAACAAAGCTTTCTGATTATTAAAAAGTTACTGAAACAAACAAGTGAACCTTAAGTCAACAAAAGAGATTATTTTTTTGGAAGGCAAGGTAGGTTAAATTTCTTTATGACCAGCGGTAGTGCACATGGTTAAAGTCAATGTGTCATTAAATGATGTTACGGTTGTAACAAGTGAAACATCAAGACATGTTATGGRACACTTCCTGCCAAGGCAGGGGAGTTGCCACCAGTACGGTCGGTCCGGTTTTAACCGCACCACCGAATTACCTTCAGAACCATTTTTCCCCTTTTAAAAAATAATCATCAGAAAAGTAAATACAAGATCATAGTAGGAGAGTGGTAAAAATTACCTTCCTTATATACATCATATGTGATCATTATTAGTGGTCGACATACAAAGGATRGTTATAAACATTACCTTACTTCCATAAATCAAGTGATCATTATTAGTGGTCGACATACAAAGGATAGTTATAAACATTACCTTACTTCCATAAATCAAGTGATCATTATTAGTGGTCGACATACAAAGGGTGGTAAACATTACCTTACTTCCATAAATCAAGTGATCGTTGTAAGTGGTCGACATACAAAGGGTGGTAAAGGAATTGGTTATTTCACTTATAAGAACAGAGATGACTACCAAGCCAGTCAGAATCCAGAAAACCCCAAACAGTCGGCCCAGCCTCGAAACGGGTACACGATCGCCATACCTATGAGAAAAAGGTAGGCAACGACTTTAAGGCGTTACATTAGGGGGGAAATTAGTTTGTTATTTCATTTCATGAATACTATTTTCTTTAAAATAATTGCCATGCTTCTTATTAGTATAAATTTATGATTATTATTGTGGTTAAATAGTATGATGTAGTTGTCATGGTGATGGACTGTTACTCACCCTACGGTTGTTATGGAGATAAATGACCACCAGAACCCATCAATGATTCCCTTTGAAAAATTTTCATGAAACTGTCCATTATTTGATTTCCTCTCCTACAAAAAAAATGCAATGTGTAGCATAGGTAATCACATGGTGAAATTGGGGAAAAATTTTGTCAAAACAGAGTTATAAAAAAGTCTTCATAGCTAGACGGAAAAAAGTATCACCAAGGTAAGAAGGTATACAAACAACTTTATCTTGGGCACATTGTTTTCTTCCATTTCAGACCACATGTCATTCTCCTAAGTATATTTGATGGTTGCACGTGTATCAATAGATGCCAAAAATAAATATTCCCAAGATAAAGACACGTGGTCAAAAATTTTAAACAATTAAACGCCCGAAGTAAAGGGGTCTATTATCAACAAGTGGATTGCTGTTTTCAGACTATTTCAAAGGAAAGTTTCGTTACAACTTTGCATAACTGGATTGCCCAATAAATTTCTGGTTGGCAATTAAATAACAATGAAGCAAAACAAATTATGAAATCTTTGAAGCTTTGCCATAAGGTAATTCTACAAGACTTTAAAACAGCACATATTCAGCTTACTCACCAATAACCACATGATGAAACCAGAGATATACGTTATACACAGAACAAAACCAATCAGAGGTAAGCAAGCCAATGCTAAGTTCATCACTTTGGGTTTTTGTCGGACGTTGATAAATGCTATTCCAGGGGAGTCTACTACTTTTACATATTGATGTGATCCTTTGTACTCTTTAATATCTTCGTTCCCATAGATTGGAAAACTGACTTGTGGAACATCATCAATGTCTTCTATTACCCCAACGACACTGTCCTTTAATGACGTCATATCTCTCCCATTAGACGTCATATTTAGTATCGTATCTCCATGCCCGTTGTTACAAACACCGCAGGCCCAAGTTAGCATTTGGGTCACGATGTTGGGGAAGATCCCATCAATGACACCAGTACTGGTGTTTTGGTTCAAGTAGGGAGGATGGACCCAGAAGTTCGTGTAGAGAGTCTTTGGACAGCGACAGGTTTCTGGAAAGTTAATTTTAGGAAAAGGTAAAAAGGTAAAGTAACAATATTTAACGTCGGTAGTTCCTTCAGCTTCGTGGCAGGTATCCCAGGAAGCCGACGGTGACATTTAAACAGCAACAAAAGCAATGTCATTGGATAATTCAAGCGCAAGCGTTTTATAACTCCATTGGAAATTGAGCAAACAAGCGCACATATTTAATTTTGGAGAAGAACAAATGCAACATTGTAGATTTAATCGTTCAAAGACCTGTTAAAAATGTAGCTCATTTCATGACTTATTAAGGGGCAAAATTTCCAGAAATGCAGCAGTACCTAAAAAGATGGTGTGCGCTACCCCAATTCCAGCATCAGTCACAGCAGCAATCTCTACTTGGTAAATGGAGTGAGCTTGCAAGTCATTCAGCTCCAAAGAACTACTGTTGGGTCCCAGGTTCTTAGTGACATCTGTTGCCTCTTCTACTGGTAGTTCTGACTGCATTATTTGTTTGTAGGTTACTTGGTAGCCTTGAAGAATGCCGTTGAGGTGGCCGAGAGGGATTGTGTCCCAGTGGATTGTTGCAGAAGATGTTGAAGTAAAGTTTTTATAAGTGATGTTACTTGGAGGTTGACTGGGAACTACAATAATTTGGGTGAAAAAGAGAGCTATTTTAAATATAATTGAAAAATACTGTATGTAAAACACTGGAGGTGTGAAATGCACGTGCATCGTCAGTGCCATATAGAATTTTTTTTCTGGCTTTCTCCAGTTATTCTAATTCCCTTCACAAAGTTATAACGTCATCTCATGTACATTCTTTGAAGCCCATTAGTATTGCCTATGCAATCGCACGCTAACCTTGGAATAATATTACGACAGAGGGGATAATGTTTAAAATTAGAATTGATCTAAATTATTAAACTTCATTCAACACACCATCTCTTAGAGTACTTGCGTGTACTTCATTACTCCAGGGTCCACATCCTTTTGACGTAAATCCGCATACTTTTAATGAGTAAATTGTGAATTTAAGCAAATATTTCAGTGTAAGTATGACCGAGCCGCCAGTTGGTTGGACAGCTCTAGTACTTCCACGTAGCCTGTTATCCATCTTGTCACGCCATGTCAATGATACGTTATACCCAAGCAGTACGCCATTGGTCTGGCTGTCTTTGATTGCGTCCCACAACAGACTGATTCGTGTAGAGCTGTACACGATAAGTTTAAGATTGCTTGGTGGTACGGAAGGAACTAGAAAAGAAGCGAAATGCTTAGAGTTATAATTATGAATGGTATAGGCAAATGAAAATAAGCAAAATCCTTATATCCTATAAATAAATTTGGTTGTTATTATTATTATTATTATTATTATTGTAATTATTATTATTATCATTATTATCGTTATTATTATTATTATTATTATTATTATTATTATCCATTTAGGTGTCATGATTTTCACATGTCAGAACATTACATCATTTCTTATAGAAATAAGTTATCATTTGTCAATCCATCCAAATTAACATATTAATGGTACAGAAATAACACTTGAGGAAATAACCCTGAAACTAAATGTGAAAACATGTCCAGTGAGTTAGGCCTATATATGCTTTGGGCGTTGAATATAACTGTTATTATGATCAACCACCTTACTCACCATCTTCATCTGTGGATATCGTAACAGGTTCACTTGCTACTCCATTTCCATTACTGGAAGAAGCCAGGACACGAAATGTATAGCCTGTGAATTCCCGAAGACCGCTTATAACTGTTTGCGTGACTGCAAGCATTACAGACTTGAACTGAACTGGATCAAATCTGCTGCCAGCTTGTTTGTAGTAGACAAGATAACCCATGCCTCCTGCATCTGAAATACTTGTCCAGTGGAGTTGAATAGATGTGGAATTAAAACTTGACGCAGACGTTATTGTAGGAGCATTTGGGACTGAAAAAAAGTCCAGAAAAGAGTCCAGAAACATGTATTACTTTATTCACAAGCAGTACTTGTAAGTGTTTGAATCAAAACTTCATTTAAAATAAATTCTTATAATTTGCCAGTTCCATTGTATCTGCTCTTACCTTTATCTGATGAAATATTCAGAATCTTTGCCGGAATTGTCGATATTTTTCCAGTCATCGTGACATGTTCTTGTATCTTCAGGATTTGAATGGAGCCCAATGCTGCATAGCTGATGCTAAAGGTGGCTATTACACTGCCTTTTCTGTTGATGACATAGAATATTGATCACATCTAGATTTTGAAAAAGCATGGACTCATGGACGCATGGACGCATGGACGCATGGACGCATGGACGCATGGACGCATGGACGCATGGACGCATGG
>NW_022261722.1:37959-55325 GCF_009602425.1 Actinia tenebrosa | reverse complement strand
CTCTCTCTCTCTCTCTTTCTCCCACCTTATTTTTCGACGACTGTAAAAACCTTTGCGAAATTGTCATAAACCCAGAGTTTATYATTGGGATTCGACGGATACTAGAATACTCGTTAAGAACATACCATGTTTGACTGATTATGTTGGCACAATTGCTGTGTGTACATTTATATCCATATTCGTTTATTTTAGAATATAAATACCAAGGCCTTCCGAAGGAAGGTACGCCAAGAATATAGACATGACTTTCGACACAATTCAATGGAAGCGTTTCGTAGTTCTTACATGCACTTGTAGCTTCATTGTCATGAGCAACTGAAAAGAAGAACATTTGAGAAGCTATTATGGCATATCCCTTTTCTTCCTTATTCTAAGATTGTTGAATCCTCTCAGATATGATGCATTGTATTTACATTTTCAAGATTACGAGCAGCTAGATATAGAAAGGGAAAGCCAAAGATAAAAGAGAGAAAAATAGAATTTGTCAATTCTATAAATATTTATATATGAAATACTTCAGAAATAAAAAACTTTTATTAATCAATTCTTTTTTAGACATGTATCATTGAAATGTTCTCTATATGAAAACCGACAAATGAGAAGCAAAGTACAAAATAACGCAAAATTTCGCAAACTTACCCACTGTTCCTGAAAGACACAGCAAACCACTGAAAAGAATTAGTCGTTTCCATTTGTCCATACTTTTTTTTTTTTTCTTTTTTAAAAAAAGTGATGAATATTTTGTGTCAGCTTGCCGGTGTTCAAGGCTTCAAGGTTTGAATTCACACTTGATCAGATTCCATAGCCAACTTATACTAAAGCTGCAGCTGCAGCTTAGACTGAGAAGCAAACTTAAGCTGAGTGAGAGTAAAATGAAAACGTTCGAAATTGGTTTTCTTCGAATAAAAAAGTTTGCACGCTACAATTATCAAAATAAAAGAAGAAAATTACTGTCTTGGATAAC
The DNA here is from genome assembly GCF_009602425.1 of Actinia tenebrosa. The sequence goes on along the minus strand of NW_022261722.1, from coordinate 54,361 downwards.
AATATGTTATTTGGAGATATGTTACCTGGAGATCCCCAATATATTTAGCCCCTGACTGCCCACTGCCCGAGTAGTGTTAATAAACCTTATTGCTTTTTTAGCTTTACGTCTTTTATCAGTATGCAATTTTAAGGCCAAATAACGAAACCAATTAACTACATTTAATATCTATTGAGTCCAGCATAATTGTAATATTACTTCGTAATAAGCTTTTTTAAGTGATGAAAAAGAGGCGCAAATATTCAAATTTATAGGCCTTAGCTTTTATTTATAGATAAATTTACGTTTTTTTTTATTAAGATTAAATTTTAGTTTTAGGCAGAGAGCTTTTTCGAGATAGTTCAACTTTTTTTTCATATCTTTAATATTCTTGGTTAATAATATAAAATAAACCAATATTAGTTAATATAATGATGCTAAATAACCGCAAACTATCTGGTTCTTTAGAAGCCAGTCGTTTGCAATAATCCCCCAGCAGAATAAGGAAATAGCAAAAACATACGGCAATGTTGGAGGTGTATGTAACGGTCCTGACAAACGGTCAAAACATCTGGACGAACACTTGACTCAACATTGCGTCCAAAATTTGACCCAACATTTTGCCAAAAATTGATCCAACACTTGACTCAACATTTAGCCAACACTTGACTCAACATTTGACCAGGCAACCTTTTGACACCACATTTGACAAGGCAACCTTATCCAATATTTTGACCCAATATTTGACCCAACATTTAATAAAAGTGGGCTAAATGTTGGGGTCAAATTTAATGTTAGGATCGTTTGTCAGGACATTGAATAAAGATACCAATTTGAAGAAAAATATTTGCGGTTAAGTTCGCGATAGGTTAGCATGGTTTGAGGGCCATTAACCTGAGTATCAGGCCCCAACCGGGTTTAGAGCCTGATAATCAGGTTTGAAAACCATTTTTTACTTTCAAAAGTCTAACAGACTTAAAACCTGCCTCAAATGAGAAGAGGCTGTAATTCGTTATTTTTTCCTTTCATATACATAACAAAATACGATAACAGATAATACGATAACGGGTAGCATGGGTGGCGTTCGCGGCTAACGCGTCGTCTTTCACCGCTGTGAGTCCAACGGGTCGGGTCGCTGGTTCGAGCCCTGCGGTCGCCACATGTGAATTGAGTTTGTTTGATGTGTTGTTCTCTCCTATGCTACGAGGGTTTTCTCCGGGTTCTCCGGTTTCCTCCCTCCGTAAAAATCAACATGTGAGTTGAGCATTGTGTGCATAGAATATTAAATGTAGTGGTAGTGCGTGTGAGCGAAAAGTGTCCCCAATTAGTGCGAAAGCGCTAGAACGACTAGACACTTAAATAAAGTGATTTATTTATTTATTTATTTAAGATCGAACTTCCCATGTTCGATATGCCATAAATATTAATATAATAATATAGTAATAATATTTTACCCAGTTACAGTAAGTATGTTCAAAATGTGTTTTAAATATCTTAACAGTAATAGTGTGAGCTTGTAGTGTTCAGACTACAAAAAGATGCAACATCATTTTCTTTAGAACACAATTGACACTTCTGTTTGTGTAATTTTCTTTGTTTTTCAAGACTGTTCATCTTGGAGTGGAAGTCTTCCAGCATTGTAGTCAACTCTTTAATTACGATTGCTTTGTACTGTAGATTTTTTTCAATCTCTTCTTTGTTAACTTCCACTGAAATAAAGAAGGAAAAAATAATGTAGAAAATAACATCAATGGGTGTCAGTGTGAACTGGCCGTAGCCAATATTTGGGATTATTTCCAATAATGAAATTTATAATCAATTTTTACACCTTTAGTAAAGCCTTTGATCTTTAAACATTAATTTGTTTCGTACAATGACGTTGGTATAGATTTAGATTAGATTTATTTATTAACCTCCTTATTACAGGTAAACCGTCTTTCGGATGTTGGCTAATAAATTAATGTTTTACATACATATGTATAGATACTGGCAATAATATGTTAGTAAAATTAATATAGCATGGATAGGATGATGTTAGGCCCCGTCCACACGTATCCGGAAAATTGTGTATCCGCCAATTATTTTTTGCGGATAMGAAAATGTTTGCGTCCACACGCAGCGTATCCGAATCGTTTTCACCGTCCACACGTATCCGTTTTCGTAAAATTTGCGGATACGAACACAAAAATTTGCGGACACGTGTGGACGCAACCCGTATCCGCAAAAAAACATTTGCGGATTTAAAAATTTGCGGATACGTGTGGACGGGGCCTTATACTGTAGATTGGGTATGGTTATTGTTTTCCATTTCAGACCACATGTTTAATTTTTCTTCTAGCTCAAATTTGATTCTTATCCAATATCAACCTGTCTTCTGAGTCTCTAATGTTAAACAAATGAAATAATAAGCAAGGGAATAGCGCACGAAAGTATTAAAGCACAACCGAACTAAATGGGCCTTTAGAATACGAGGAAAGGATAGATTTAGGAAAATGAATACACCCGGCAAAGATTTTGTTAAGCTAAGGAAATAAGATTGAATGTTTTCACAAATTAATATTTTCTAGTTGGTTTTTTTTCCCTAATCGTTTCGGTCAATTACAAACGCTCACACGCTTTGTGAGCTTGTATGAAAATTGGGTCATTAACACAAGTATTACAAAGAAATGGATCAAGAAAATTAAAAATGGCGCTCCTTCTTAATTATAAGAAAGGAAAAAGTAATAACTTTTTGTGAATTTGTTTCGTCACCTGTCTGTTAGTGAAATGAAAACAGATTAACGAAAATGGAATGAAAATAAAAGGCTTTTTTTCCCCATCTTTCTAAGGCATCTGGAATTTTCTTTTCTCGACATAAAAGATTTAAAATGAATAACAGGAATTAAATTATACGAAGACGAATCATTAACCGTAAACCAATCATCGACAAAAAGGAATAAAACAAGTGAAAAGGAGAAGAACAAATTAAAAAAAAAAAAAAAATCAGAAATTTATAATGAAACGTAGTTGAACAAACAAGGAAAACAAAATGCCAAAAGAGACTGGGAACGAAAGTATTCCATAAAACAATGAATATCGAATTAAAAGCACACACGAATAAATAACGAAAGAAAATAAGACAGAAACAACCAATATTAACAAATAAAAAATACATAATAGAAAATGCGAAAAATACACACAAAAATGTCAAACCATAAAACGTCAAAAGATCGACATATAACCAAGGTAATCAATAAAACAATACCTAACTAATCAAACGAAGGAAAGAAAAGAAAAGAAAACTATTGATTAAGAAATATTTTTTTCCATAAGTCTATCAAGCAGCAATCTATTTTTGGTGACCTTACATTTATTTTCGAGCTCTTTAATTTGTTTCTTGTACACTGCATAGTGCCAATAAAGGCCTGCCAGTATACCAAGTATCAAGCCACAAGACGTCCCCAACCAGGACATTTTTATTAATGGAGAATTCGGATTGAATAAGCCTGAACTTTTCTGTACTGATCCGGGCACTGCTGGGGCCTAAAAATGCAAAAAGAACAATGAAATTGTTAATATTTTTTTTTCTGTTCAAATGTAAATTTAAAAATTGTAATATATTGAGCATGCTTATTAGACTTTTAATTTGTTAGCCATAGGAAAGTAAATATGATTGCTTTATTTTTGGAGCGAGTAAATTAAAGGAACCGAGAGAAATATCAATTATATAGGACGTTTTAGGCGCATTTTTGGAGTAAGTTATTTTTAACCTTGTCCAAAAAGGTGTTCCATGCTAATGCGCTGGCTCTCATCTAATTGCTGTTTTGGTCAGTTCACATATAAGTTGATTATCGGTTCTTCCCTGTGCTTGGAGGGTTTTTCTTCGGGTTCTCCCGCTTTTTATTCCTCTGCAAAATGAACCCACTTGCAGGTTCACAGTGCGCGTTTACCCTATGATGTAGCGAGGCCAATGAATTGACGAATATCTTAATATATGGTTAAAAAAATAAGACCGTCGTTTTTAGCTTTAATATAGGGTGGGCTTCCTGTGGATTTTTACTTGCGCGATGTCTTCGGTGTTTGATTTCCCACCCATGTTGTATATATACACACTAAGTTAGGTGTTTATGATGACAGGATTAAAAAACGAGTCAGCGGTTTTGGGTAAAGTTGCGGGCTCACCTACTTGCTTTGGCGCATGCGCATATGTTTGACTGGTTTTATAATTTAATCAAACTTCAATAAAAATGTCCTTTAGAATTTATTTTCAGTTAGGTTTATCTAGTCTGGGTTGGCTGTGGTTTACTCACCTCAATTTCGTCGGTGTTTGATTGGACCAAGTCAAAGATTTCTTTGCGATTTTTTTTGTAGTAATCGCGACAGCGATTCTCGATGAAGACACCAGCTCCGGAAAGAACGACACCGTATCCGAACGAGGAGTCAATCAGTTTACTCACTGTGATGTCTTCATCACTGAACAATACATCCTTGTTCTCGGCTGCCACATACGTATCGATAAGAGCGCCTTTTACTTCTCGGTCAACCAATGCTTTTTGAATTGCCTCGATGCTTTCGTACTGTTGCTCTGGATTTAGAACAATAATTGTATTTTACAAACATCACTCCCCGTGAAGGCTCTTCCGTCATATTGGCTCCACACCGACGCATATTAATTAACGCTACTACATTCACTATTTACGAAACACAACACTCAATTCGTATGTTAATTTTGGCAAGGCGCGCAGAAAACAACATATCACAAAACAAACTAAACTCACGCCACATGCAGTTCAGTCGAGATTCGACAATTCAATCCCAGGCATGAACTATATTGCGGCTAGAGACAACGCGCTTTCTTTCTCCATGAGTTTGTGAATGCAAGCTGTTGCAAGTTACTTACGTTGGTTAGCCTATCTTACCTGTATTCATTTTGGAGTTTTTCAGAACGCCGTACTGGTGCTCAGAAGAATTTTGAAAAGCGGCGATCTAAAAAACATGCAAAGTAATAAAAAATGATCAGCAAATAATATCGATGTCTACATGCTTTTGAAGAGTAGCTCCCCCCTCTCAGCAAATCAAAACTTAAAGTAATATTTAACACAGGATAGAGCTTAATGTTCCAACACTAGAAAGTACTTTATTGGTATAAACGATAATTATTAGTTTTATAGCATCATCATCTTCATCATCATTATCATCATAGTCATTATCATCATCGTCGTCGTAATCATTACCATCATCAACATCATCATGTTCATCACCATCATCATTATCTTTGTCATCTTCATCATAGTCGTTGACCATCATCCTCAGTAAATAAAGTGTGTATTATAATTGTCATCATCTGCAGCATCGTGAATCATCGTTATCGTCATCATTATTATTATCTTTTGCATTATTAGTTGCATAAAATATAAATACAACAAACAAATATTCTTACTTTAGTTCCGTAGAGTGGTACATTGGTATCCATGGAGACGGTTGCTAGGGAAGAGCTGATTGCACCAACCACAACAGACAAAACCACTAAGCCAGCTAAAGTCCAAAATATTCCAAAGAGACGACCAAGGATGGTAACAGGAGCTCGATCACCATATCTACAATGAAATAAATCAATTATCAATTATATCAAACCCTGAATCTACCTCTGGGCTGATCTAAGTCAGGGCATGCCTAAATCACAGATAGAACCCTGAAACAACCTCTGGGCTGATCTAAGTCAGGGCAACGCTAACTCACAGATCAAACCCTGAAACAACCTCTGGGCTGATCTAAGTCAGGGCATGGCTAACTCACAGATCAAACCCTGGAACAACCTCTGGGCTGATCTAAGTCAGGGCACGGCTAACTCACAGATCAAATCCTGAAACAACCTCTAGGCTTATCAAAGGCAGGGCACGACTATCTTACAAGTCAAATCCTGAGGTATTCTCTGGGTTGATCTGAGCCGTTTGAGGGTGGTTTTCACTCCTTTTTTTTTTTTGTCCATTGCTGAGCATTGCCGAGCGAAAATAGCCGCGCGGGACTGAGGGCGATCTTAAAAACCGAAACGTGTGGCTTTCGCCCCAGTTTTTACGCGGCCATAACAAAGGATAACAACCGACCAACCAACAGCCAACTCGAAACCGTCTAGACTGATCTAAGTCAGGGCACGGCATATACTAGCAAATCGAATCCTGAAACAAACCTGGCTTGAATCAAGTCAGGATACGGCTAGTGCTAGTGCTCATGGATCGAATTGGAGTTTGGCATATGTTTTGCGGAGGAAGGGAACCTGCACAGTCAATTTGAGAGGACCAATTTGGCCCCAGAGAGCCATTTTGGATTTTTCAAAGTAGTCCTATTTTAGCCCAGGCTAAGGCCAAAATAGAACAATGCCATTTTGGCCCCACAGAAGCCATTTTGGTATGGGTCTATCAGTACTGTTTTGGCACCCTCAACTAGGCCAAATCAGGGGAAAAAATCACATAAGGGGCTAAAACAGTCCCAAAATCAAAGTTTAAAAAAATGGCCCCTACCGGTAGTGCCAAAATAGCCCTACTTTAAGGAGGCCACTATAGGGGTCAAAACCGTCCTATCCGATTTACTGTGTGGAGAAAAACCATAGTGCAAATCGAGAGAGAGACCCAACACGATTTCCTCACATATTATACCCAGCCCAAGAATCGAGTTTGAAAGTCTAGAGATGACCTCTAGGTGATTGTTTTACCGCTGCTAAACAATTCTTAACTCGATTCCCTTCTTTGATACTATGACACTTTAATACAACGAAAGGCTTACAGATCAATGTGTCATATGTACTCACCCTAAGGTTGTCATAGTAATGAATGACCACCAAAATCCTTCACCTACTCCCTTAACAAAACTAGTCGGAAACTGCTCGGGATTATCTCTTGATTCCTAAAACATTTAATGGAAAAACCATGAGAAAAAATCTGCGTTAAAGAAAATAATAGCTGGCCTATGAAAGTACAGTTATTTGCGTTGAAAATACTGTAAGAAGTTAAATCTGTTTTCGAAAATTTTTCTCTTCTACTATTTCCGTGGACAAATTTAATGAACTGCAAAACCCAAAAAAGTATATCTTATCATAAGTAACAATAACAATCAACTTACCAGAATCCATATGACGACCCCTGCCATAAATGCCATAGACAAAGCAATGAGGAGAAGAGGAAAGCAATCAAATATAGACTGCATAACAGCCAATGAAGAGGAATCTGGTGGCTCGGCCACCGTGATAAAAGCTATCCCAGGTGAATCGATCAAGTGTACGTATTTGTAGGAACCTCCATATTTACTCATGTACTTAGTCCCATGGACTGGAAAGCTGATTTCAGGAACATCGTCGATATCATTTAACAGATCAATATTGCTAGATTTGAATGAGGCACGTCCTTTGCCGTTTGCTAGTGTATTGATCATAGTCTTCCCATGACCATTGGTACACACGCCGCAAGCCCATTCAGTCATTTTGAAGACAATTTCAGGGAAGAGCCCTCCAATCGCTCCACTAGAGAGCTTTCTTGTATACGGTTGATAGTTCCAGTAGTTTGTGTATAAGACTTTAGGACATCTGCAAGTCTCTGGCAAATGTAAAAAATGATGATAAATTACGCATTTACTCAGGAAAGGTGTTGCGTGATGTATACGGGGAAAAGATATATAACAAGAACAGCAACAATTTTTTAAAGGCACTAACTGAGTACGATACATTCAAAAGCAACGATAATGTCAAGTCATGCTAAAAAAGGAGGTCAAGGAAATGTAGGATTTTTTATAAATGTCAGCCAGAACGAGTTATTAGTAACACAGCAAAAGAAATTGTGTTGTGTAGTTGCCAAAGTATACCTGAACATCAAAGGTCTTCATTATTATTTAAATAATTTAACTCAGAACTTACTTCCATAAACATAAGCAAATGGTCCCCTTCCTATCCTTGTGAAAGCTGCAATGCCCAGTCTATAGATTCCGTCAACATTTAATTGGTTTAGTGTAGTAGAATAATCATTTGGTCCAAATATTCTTTCTCTCTCTTCTTCGTAGTACATGTCCTCATCCATCCATACTAAGAGCTTATACTTGAGTACGTAGCCAATCAGGTCCCCATTAACGTGACCACGTGGTACTTGGCCCCAGCTAATCTGCAGCTCGGTGGTTGACGTGAGATTTTGAACGAAAGCATTTGCTGGTGGTAAGGAAGGAGCTAAAAAACGAAAAATTATACGACTTATTTTTTGTGTAAAACGTAAAAGCTTTAACTAAATAGAATTTAATAGAAAATATTAGCCATAAAATTCACCGCTTGTAGATGCCTGAAATTTATTAATTGTGACAGCGTAAATTTCCAAATAGCAATGTGATGCAATTTGCATTCATTTATTTCTATTTCACAAGAAAAACTCGCTTTTAAAATTACCATATGCAAAAAGATGCGTTTAGAGCACCAGTTAGAGTGATTAAGAATACATAAAAATCACTCAGTAATTATGCCAAGTACCACTTCAGGACAACTAACTTGAAACACTAAAATGGGTTCCCGAGCAAAGTCCAGAGGTACATTATTGAGAAATTATATATATTTTTTATTATTTCAAAATCCAACAGTAAAAAAACATTTACCATCGTCTAACGTTCGGACCATGACAGTTTGGCTTCTAACGCCACAACCTTTAGACGTCCTGCCACAGATCGACACCAAGTAGAACGTGTACTTGCGAAGGTCTGGAACTCGAGCGTAGATATCAGTTGCGCCAACATTCATCTCACTAAAAGAGGTTTCGTCTATTGCTCTATAGAAGATAGTGTAACCCTGTAGAATACCGTGGATCATATCTTCTGGTATGTGATCCCAAGTGACTGTTATTGATGTAGATGATTGCGGCTTGGCAAGGACATTTTGAGGCTCAAGGCTTGGCCCTGAAAATTTGTGAAAGCGATTTTTTTTGAGCCAATGCAATACTTGATTAACTTCAAACATATCAACCAATATGACACTTGACTAAGCAAAGCAAGCAGCAAGTAAACAATGAAGTAGGTTTTGGGGCGGGAGGAAGGGAGGGAGGGAGGTAAATGTCAAATGCTTCATTGTCGACTTTTCAGTTTCTCTAATTTTATAACAAAAATCTTGAGATTGATACTCACTGTCTTCATCAGTAGAGATCACAACAGGATCACTTGCTATTCCATTACCATTTGCAGTATAAGCCAAAACTCTCATCGTGTAAGAAAAAAACTTCTTCAATCCATTGATTTCTGCCTGGGTTACGCCTGGAGGAACCTTTTTCTGCCTATTTTGCTCAAATTTCAAACTGGTTTCCTTGTAAAATATAACGTAGCCAGCGAGAGGGGCGCCACCGAGGAACTCTGCAGCCACCGCTGTCCATTGGATTCTAATCCCCGTTGAGCTTATGTGATTAGCGTAGGTGATGTTTGGGGCCTGACTGGGAACTAATATGTTTTTAAAAATAGTTTACTCTTTGTTTAACTGTTTAGGTCTTGTCTTTCAAATAGTTATAATGAATGTGCATATTTAACATTTCTCCAAAAGTAACGTTCACAACTTTCGATTCGACACATCATAAGGTAAAATGATAAATTTGAACGAATATTTCCTTTCGAACTTCCTTTTTTGTTCAAAAATTCCAATTCTTCAAAATCTTAAAGATTCCTAATTTCTTTTCTAGTCAAGTTCTTCCTTTCCAGTCAAGTTCTTCCTTTCCCTTCTTCTTTGTATGCTAAAAGAAACAGCGTAGCTTATCGTCCAAAAATAATTAAACAGTTGAATATCAAAACCAAGTTTATGATGTTGCTCTATGGTGTTATATACCTACCGATTATTGGTATTATGTCCATAAGCTGCGCATTCAAATTGTTTAGTTTTCCGGATGTCAAATCCTCTTGCACTTTCAGAATTTGTAACGAGTCCACGAATTCGTATGTGATGTTAAAAGTAGCTATTACGCTTCCTGGCCTAAAAAAGTTGAAACAAAAATATACCATACTATTATTGGTATTAGTTTTTACCAAAGAGATAAAAAGATATATAAATAGTATAAATGCTTTAAGATAAATATAAGAATTGTGTTAAGAGATCAATAATGCAGCGACGTGAAAAAATTAGATGTTAAGGGCAAAATGTTTTAACTTACCTGAACTGGATAACAACAAAATCAGCCATCACATTTTCGCCATCGTAATACTTATTAACCTGAAAAGAGCAAATGCATTTACCAATGATTCTGCGAAAAAATGTTTTTGTCGTCGTCCTCGTTATTGCTTATTTAATATTTAAAACCCTTTCTTAATTTAAAAAAAAATTTTTTTTGTTATTATTGTGTACGTCTATTTTTTCTTATGCAAGTCTGTGTAAGTATACTTACATTCGATCTTAACTTTTGGATCAGATTTTTGCTTTCAGGAGAGCTGAGACTGGTTAGTGCATCATTCCATGTTTCATCCAGTAATCTGATTACGTACATTGTCATGACCTCTGCAAAAAAGAAGGAAAGCTAAGGTATGAGACAATGCACTTATCATGTCTCCCTCAACTTCCGACTATCGAAAATGAGCAAGTACAGAATCATTGTAAATTTGACGGGTGAGAGCCTAAATCTAAGATGTGAGCAGAAAAAAGACAGTCAGTACAATAGAACTATTGTCAAAATTAGAAGATTTAATAGTCACATACTTGGACATGGAGCATTTCCTTCGCATGGCCTTGATTCTTCACCTTTTCCTACGCAACTTGCACCACCATACTGTGGCTCCGGGTTAGAACAAATTCGCTTTCTAAACTGCAATCCATCTCCACATGGTTTGTTGCATTTCTGCCAAGTACTCCATAGTGTCCAACCACCATTTACTACACACACATTTCGATAGCAAAATCATGTAAGTAACGTTTACAATGGACCAAATTCACTGTCCCCTTTTTATGCTAATTTGCGCTTTTTAAGTATAATAATAATTAATACAGTTATAGTAGTAAAAATTGATAACTAGTGAACCGAGAACGGCCAAAAAAAAAATCAGTGAATTCAATACAAACAAAAGTCCCTGAGGTTCAGTTATTATCGAGTACGATGAGAAGGACACTTACGAACTGTATTTCCCTTAGAAAGAATAAGACTTTTATGTTTGAGTAGTTTCCAAAAAGAAATGTTCCTCTAGGGAATGACACGTGGTCTAAAACGGGAAATCATAACGCCCAAAGTGGTTTGGTCTATAATATAACATATTAAGACGCCTTAGGTCCACGCCGCTTTGCATCAGTACTACCTTCAAAAGAGAAACAACTTCGCTCTTCAGTCTTTTTCTTAGTCAAATAGATAGATAGATAAGTTAGATAAGCAAAACAATGTTATGGTTTATTTGAACTAGTCGTTTATGTAGCGCAAAGTGATTGTTTCCCTTACTTGGACATTGCTGAAAGTTACATCCCTCACTTTCAGTGGGATGACAACTGATTCCACTGCTAAGTTGTTTAGAGCAATAACGAAAACGATGCCGTGCGCCTCCCCCACAACTTTTGTCACAAGAACTCCATTCAGACCAAGGAGATGTTGGACGATACTCTGTTGTGCTATTCTTTGTGCTATTTGCTGCAAGTAAGTGAATACAAATGAAAATTATCTACAAAATGAAAGGTATTATTCGAAAAATAGTACCCAAGTTTTCTGGTTTGAGTACCCTCAATATGCTCCCAGGAGTGTTTTGCTTCCAGTTTTTCTCTGTCACTTACGACCGAGAATTCATGGGACGAAAACGCTAGCTGCATTTTTTTAATAAATAATATTTTTAGTTTTCTTACTGTTGTGTGTCGTTGAGTTCAGAGAAACGCTTGCATTTACGAAGAAAGAAATGGAAACTTGCAATGCACTTGCAGTGGATGGGGAAATGTGTAAACCAGACGTATGCGTGTTCGTCGTTGAGGACAAGGGATTTATAAGTAGAGTACGTGAACTGGAATGGCTGGTTATTGATGACTGGATGTTGTTACTAACGGGAGTTGTAGTGCTTGAATGCGATGTTTGAAGATCACTGTCGTTAGTGTAAGATACAGAAGATGTTATAACGATAGATGACGAATCAATTTCACGTGAACCTGGAGGTGTTTTGATTAAAGTTGGAGAGTACTCTGGTAAACTTGAAGCTATCTTGGTTATTGAATACTCTGGAAGTCTTGAAGATATGGTCTCCTTGGAGGATGCAGATGAACTTGAACGAGTGATACTTGTTAAATAAGATGCGAAATCTGACCGGAAACTGCTCGAGGAATGTTCTAACAAAGGTGTAACAATCGCAAAATGTTTTGATGGACTTAGAGGCGTGGCATTTTTTGCAGATACAGGTGAAATTGAGTGGATGCTACTTGTTAAATAAGATGAAAAATCTGACTGGAAACTGCTTGAGGAATGTTCCGTGACGCTCGCAAAATATTGTGATAGATTTCGAGAAAGAGCATTTGTAGAAGATTCATATGAACTTGAGGGGATGCTACTTGTTAAAGAAGACGAGAAATCCGATCGTAGACTGCTTGAGGAATGTTCTAACGAACTTGAAGGTGTGGCGCTCACATAATATTGTGATGGACTTAGAGACAATCCATTCGTGGAAAATTCAAATGAGCTCGTAAGAGTGGTACTTGATAAGTAGGTCGAGAAATCTGCTTGTAGACTGCTTGAAGAATGTTCTAACCAACTTGAAGGGGTGACGCTCGTATAATGTTGTGATGGACTTGGAGACAATCCATATGTGGAAGATATAAATGAGCTCGTAAGAGTGGTACTTGATAAGTAGGTCGAGAAATCTGCTTGTAGACTGCTTGAAGAATGTTCTAACGAACTTGAAGGTGTGATGCTCGTATAATGTTGTGGTGGACTTGGAAGCAGGGCATTTGTGGAAGATAAAGATGAGCTTGAAAGGATGGTACTCGTTAAATAAGATGAAAAATCTGACTGGAAACTGCTTGAGGAATGTTCTGTGACGCTCGCAAAATATTGCGATGAACTTCGAGAAAGAGCATTTGTAGAAGATTCATATGAACTTGAGTTGATGCTACTTGTTAAAGAAGACGAGAAATCCGATCTTAGACTGCTTGAGGAATGTTCTAACGAACTTGAAGGTGTGGCGCTCACATAATATTGTGATGGACTTGGAGGCAATCCATTCGTGGAAGATACAAATGAGCTCGTAAGAGTGGTACTTGATAAGTAGGTCGAGAAATCTGATTGTAGACTGCTTGAAGAATGTTCAAACGAACTTGAAGGTGTGACACTTGCATGATATTGTGATGGACTTGGAGACAATCCATTCGTGGAAGATACAAATGAGCTTGAAGGAATAATACTTGATAAATATGCCGAGAAATCTGATTGTACACTGCTTGAGGAATGTTCTAACGAGCTCGAAGGTGTGACGCTTACCTTATATTTTGATCGACTTCGAGAAAGGGCATTTGTAGAATATACAAGTGAGCTTGAAGGATTAATACTTGATAAATAAGCCGAGAAATTTGATTGTGCACTGCTTGAGGAACGTTCTAACGAGCTCGAAGGTGTGACGCTTACCTTATATTTTGATCGACTTCGAGAAAGGGCATTTGTAGAATATACAAGTGAGCTTGAAGGATTAATACTTGATAAATAAGCCGAGAAATCTGATTGTAGACTGCTTGAAGAACGTTCTAACGAACTTGAAGATGTAGCGCTCACATAACATTGTGATGGACTTGGAGATAAGACATTTGTGAAAGATACAAATGAGCTCGTAAGAGTGGTACTTGATAAGTAAGTCGAGAAATTTGATTGTACACTGCTTGAGGAACGTTCTAACAAGCTCGAAGGTGTGACGCTTACGTTATATTTTGATCGACTTCGAAACAGGGGATTTGTGGAAGATACAAATGAGCTCGAAGGAATAATACTTAATAAATCAGCCGAGAAATTTGATTGTAGACTGCTTGAGAAATGTTCTAACGAGCTCGAAGGTGTGACGCTTACGTTATATTTTGATCGACTTCGAAACAGGGCATTTGTGGAAGATACAAATGAGCTTGAAGAAGTGGTACTTGATAAATAAGCCGAGAAATCTGATTGTGCACTGCTTGAAGAATGTTCTAACCAACTTGAAGGGGTGACGCTTACATAATATTGTGATGGACTTGGAGGCATGGCATTTGTAGAAGGTACAAATGAGCTGGAAGGAGTGTTACTTGTTAAATATGCCGAGAAATCTGAAGGCAAACTGTTTGAAGAATATTCTAATGAACTTGAAGGTGTGACGATCCCACGATGTTCTGATGAACTTTGAGACGTGTTGGGCTTCGTTGGGTATACAAATGAGCTCGAGGAGGTGGTTCTCGTAACATAGAAATTCGAAGATACGATGTTTGACAAATAACCCAACGAACTTAAAACAGGTATGGTGGTAGTATAACCTTCAGGTGAACTTAAAGGTATACTTCTTGAAGGTGCGGAATATATAGAATACACAGATGATCTTGATAGGATACTACTTATTTCTGACAAGGCGTTGCTTGGAGTATTTCTTAACGAAATTGAAAGAATGGTACTCATATACTGCTGTGATAAACTTGAAGGTAAAGTGCTTGGAGTTGCGCTTGAGGGGATACTTATTATGAACCCTGGTAGTGTATTTGATGAAAAGTTCAGGGAATTCGAATGTTTAGTGCTGTACGGGTACTCTGTAGAACTTGAGGTTAATACGCTGGAAAAATATTTTGATATTCCTGAAAGCAAGTTGCTTGACTGTTGTAAGGCGTTTGTATTTATGATAGTTGATGAACGTGCTGATAAATCCAAAGTTCGTATACTTGTCGAAAGGTATGTTGATAGCGTTGCTGAGACGCTACTTGGCAGTTGGGCGTTGGAAAAATCTAATGAACTTGAAAACGCACTACTTGAAGAAGACAATGGCAAATCTGAAGAGACGGTGGTTATGGAAAATGGTGATGGTATAATGTAAGATGAGTCTAAAATTATGCTGCTCAATGAATATTGTGAAGAACTTGTACTTATGCTTTTTAAGAAATGTTGTGATGCGTTTGAAAGCTTAATAACTGGAGAATATATGGAAACAATTGAAGACATTTTGCTGTAGGAGTTTGTTAATGAAGACACTGTATTTGTTGAATATTCTAATGTACTTGGAGAAATGGAGTTTGAATAAAATGAAGGCGTGTTCCTCAAGGAATATTGTGCGAATGATGAATGTGTGGGAAATATAGAATATTTTGATGGATTTGAATGAATAGATGACAGCGTAGTTAAACGGTATTGAGTAATGCTAGCTGACCCCGCTATATCGCTGAAAGTTGTACCTTTTTCTGACGACGATGAAAAATTGGCAATACTGCTGTTGGAAGAAACCAAATAAACGGTGTTTGTTGGCAAGACAGCTGGAGTATATCTTGCAGTAGCTGAAGATGAAATAAAGTAGATTTCACTTTGACTTGAGAGGGTGGAGATGTTGCTTGACTGATGCACAGTTGAGGTATGTGGCATTATTGTTGAATTCACTGCTGGAACAATGTGTCGTGTGCTGCCATTTGCGGTCAATGCAGTGGAACTATACGACGAGCTGCTTGAATACGATACTTTGGAACTGAGTGATAATGTTCCCGAGGATACTTTAGACGCACTTTTTTGCGTGACAATTGTCGAAGTAACAGAAACATGTAATATTTCACTTGAAGTAACTGCAAAGTCGCTGTTGCTTAAAGAAACAATAGGAGAACTGTGTGATATTTTGCCTTCTGTCTGAAAAGAGGCACTAGATGGCGTGCTGATGGTTGACATAGCTGAAGAACTTGAAAGGAAGTAGCTACTTGGAGAAATGTTTGAAGTCATTGTGTCTCCTGGTGTGTTGGTAGGTGTTATTTCAGAGAGAGTGTACGGTGAATTGTTTTGGGTTGACATAGTAGAAAAGCTATTTTTTGGTAAAATTGTCATAGAAGCAAGGTTTGATGTGCTGCTTGCAGACACAGTAAAAGGACTATATGCAGAACTGCTTACCAGCATAGTAGAATATAGTGTGACGGTTGAAGGAAAATTGGAAGTAATAGCAAGTGCGCTGCTTGAAAACAGACTGGAAACCCTGCTAGGGGTATATATGGATGAAGTTGATGGAACAGTCATCCAAACATATTGTGATGAACTTGAAAGATAATACCTGTAGGAAAATTCTGATGTCGCTGATGACGCACTCCTCCCGTAGTAGTATTGTGATAAACTAGATGGTACAATACTAGAAGAAAACGGTGATGAACTTGAAGCTAAAATATTGGAAGAATAAGGTGATAAACTTGAAAGTACACTGCTTGTCGAATACGAAAATGAGCTTGATGGTACAGTACTAGGGGAATAAAATGATGAACTTGATGATAAAGTACTCGATGAATAAAGTGATGAACTTGATGGTA
>NW_022261721.1:77035-95726 GCF_009602425.1 Actinia tenebrosa | reverse complement strand
ACTTTCTCCGGTAGAATGGCTCGTCTTAGTCTGTTGTCTACGATAAAATAGATTGCAGGAAGAATACTAAAACTTAAATAACAAGTAGAATTTGTCCAAAGATTCAAACAAGTTAACTCTATATTCTGCTGATCAGAAGACAAAATGGCTGATGATACCCCATATGGTATCCAGAGTACGACGTAACACAGCAATAAACCGATGACACCCTTGGTAAAACTGATCTGCGCTGCTGCTTGTACTGGTCCAAACATGGTCTTAATCTTTTGTTGTTGCTTGCGAATTCGACTTGCGGCCATTAATAAAGATCTACCGGTTACTGTACAGCAGACAGTTATCCATATCGATATGATGGTTATTCTCATCGGATAATAGTTGTCAGTGTTTCTGTCTTCTAAACGAGATGAATAAAAGTCTGTGCATTGGTTTGGCCAAGTAACTATGAATACAACTACGACTGTAATGGAGCACAACCAAACCAAACAAATGGCAAAAATAGACCTCTTCAAATCTAGAGTTCGTTGGTGAGCAAACTTTATTAAAGCTTGGTACCTGTCGATTCCAATCACAAGCAGCGTGCCTAGACTTACAAAGTTAAACAGACAGATCAGAAAGAACCGAGCTGAACGATACTGAAACAGAGAGCCAGCGCACTTCAGGTAGTCCTGATAGTTTGCTACGAGAACAGCATGTAATGGTAAACTAACCAATAAAGCAGCGACGTTAGTTATGGCTAAATTGAGAATCAACAGTTTATCAGGTGTCTTACTCTTCTTCCACTCCTTGTAGTCAACATAGAGTAACAGAATATTACCAAGGACTCCTATCACCCAGATGACCGATATGTAGGCCAGATGAACGACTGTTCCTGGACAAGTTTGGACAGGACTACACGAACCAGATGATGAATTACACCTGGACTCGTTCAAGAAGGCGTTAAATGAAAAATTAGTCGTGTTTTTGTACAACATTTTTTAACATTTAGGAAAGTAATTGAGAGACAGTTCCGATGACTCAAATATTGGTAGATTTTTAGCTACTAGCCTTACTTTCAACGCACACGCTCTGCTCTAGACTCAAATTGTACCATTTTTTCAGTGACGGAGTAATTTTGTTCTCTTCAATTTGTTAAAGCTTTGTTTTGCTCTTTTCCTGTTCGTTACAGGTTTTCTAACTGCTCTAGTATTACGATCAAAAGACRATTAACGACTATTTGTTATGCGTTTGATGGAAAACCGAACTACGGGAAATGAAGTTTATAGGTTTTTTAGTTGCTCTTGTATTACGATCAAAAGACAATTAACGACCATTTGTTATGCGTTTGATGGAAAACTGAACTACGGATGGCAAATGAAGTTTATAGTGAGAATTTTCGCTTCCTGAATTCTTAGTGAAGTCTGCCGAGAATATTGATGTCTTTGAACAAGCTAGTAATTTTGATCAGGGAAATGTTAACTAGTGATATGAAAAAAAAAAAAAGAGAAAACAACAACAATGAAAAAAATCCTTCCTAAGGGAATAAAAGTGGCAGCCATGTTGGATGATGTTCACTATAAATGGTTTGTAATCATTCCTAAGGGAATAAAAGTGGCAGCCATGTTGGATGATGTTCACTATAGATGGTTTGTAATCGTTCCTAAGGGAATAAAAGTGCAGCCATAATAACCATAGGTGGTTTGTAAGCATTCAACAGGTTAAACCGGCAATTTACATGGCCGCGCGCGTTATAAAGAAGTTTTCCTCTTGTATCTAGTCTCTCTTGATTGAGGGCCACCAGTTTATTAGTTATTTTGTAACTATTCCGTGCTACCCTCTTTAAATAAAGAGTTTATTATTATTATTATATTGAAACATAGCTCACCAAGAGAACACAAAGTATCGTAGTGGATGGAGTTTCATTAAATCCAGTAGCTGCTATACAGGAGTACCGCAAGGCACAGTACTTGGCCCATTAATGTTCCTACTTCATCGATGACTTGCAAGAGGATCTAGAATGCACTTTAAAAGTGGTTGTTGATGATGCGCTGATTTATCGCAAGATTACTAATAATACCGACACCTTCAATTTTGCGTCGGGATTCGGAAAAAAAAGCTTGCATGTCCAATATTCACGACCTGAGTCAACTCCTCATTTCCATAGTCAAGTTGATCAACTCCTCAAATACTTATTAAAGTTGAGTCAAGTTAATTAACTCGTCAAAGACGAAGTCAAGCTGCTGTCGTTTCAAAGAGTCAAATCGTCAATACAATATTTGATGTATGAACATTAGGGTTTCCGGGAATAATAGGACTGTACTTATACAGCCCAACACCGTACCTCACGAGTTTAGTCAAGTTGATCATCTCGTCAAGCGCATAGTCAACTCGTCTTTTGAAAACATCAAGTCGCGAATGAATTAGAGTGTATACGGCAATGGACTGTAAGTATGCAGTCCGACACCGTACCTCACGAGTTGAGTCAAGTTGCATGATCAAGTTGAATCCGAACTCGTCAACTAGCTTGCTCTCTTGCGCTTAGTCAACTCGTCTTTTGAAAAAGTCAAGTCGCGAATATGTTAATAACTGTGTTATCAAGACCGCTTGAACTATGCCGCTTGAATATAATTCACTAAGATTGAGTCGTTCAGTATAAATGTCGCAGAACTCCTTAAAGATTTTTTGAATATAGGAATTCACTTTTCCGATTAGTTTATTCCTCGGAAACCAAGTCTCCGAAGAAATCCGAAGGAATCCGAAATAGTGACCGTTTCCGAAAAAAATTAGTCCAGGCTGTCGATGTTCGAAACTCAAGGCAAGGTTTGTAACTAACTATTCATTGACATGGACGTATAGGAGAACTATCCGTGCTCCTGCGAAGTCAAATGGCGAGCGAATTCGTATTTTCTGAAAAAAATCGACCTCAAGCAGAACGTTAAACGTACCAAGAGTTTGGTCGGTCGTTCATCATTCTTCCTTGTCTATTTCTAAGGGGATGGAGAAATTAACGACCGAAATCACCTGAAATTGAGCACAAGGCATCAAAGCAACGAATAAAGACTCGAACTAAGGTTAAGAAATTCTATTCTTATATTTCTACGAGGGCGTATCAAGTGGAAGGGTCTAGGGGGTCCCGACCCCCCCCCCCCCCCCCCCCCGGGCCCCCCCCCCCCCCCCCCCCCCTACTTTACAACACGTTTTCCCCCTTTCTAACGTACGATATTACGACTGGTATAGTGTCACGACTGGTAGAGTCCTCAAGCAAAATAAAAGAACGGTTTTACCCTCTTTATTTATTATCTGGGAGCATGARTCATACGAGTCATTTTATCATTTTATGCTGGGAGTTTGCCTTCAGCGGATTTTGAGAGCGCACACGCTCGTGGGCTCAAACCGAGTGCACTTAACTCCAACAACTCCCACTAACTCCCTCCCACGGGAACAGTTACTTTCTTAAGTTATATGAAAAAATAATCCCAAAAATAACTCCAAGATAATCAAAAAGATTGATATTATTCTGTAAACCATTATTTATTTATTTATTTAACATCGCCTTTTTACAAATAAAATCAGTTCCGCATAAATTGATTGGTCGATGTCAAGGCGCCAGTAACTTCACATTTTCAGGCATGTTTAATCGCAATTTAGTTTTATCGGGTCCGACGCAACAATGTTAAAAAAAGCATTGATTCAGAAGAAGAAGAAGAAGAAGACACGAAAAGGAATATTTCACTTAATTCCCTTTCACAATATCAGTGCTAAAACTATCTTCCGTCTTCTTTTAGCTTAGCAGTAACCAATACCCAATGAATTAAGGTATGAATATATCCTTCACRGAAAGAACGTCATCTTGACGTCACACACTTCACAATCAAGAGATCTGTATGCCGGAAGTGAGTTTTCTATTGTTATGGTAATATGTGAGTGCAAGATGATTCACACACACAGCCACCRACGCACACCAACTGAGTCTTAAAGTGATCAGAGAGAAAGTATTCCACTGTGTTTTTAATATCTTGGAAGGCTAGATAATTGTTTAAGTGTTGAGTAAAAGAGTTAATTTCGAAACACATTGACGCTTGATTGCCATGGTGAAGAAGGTACGTAAGTTTGTCACGAATTAGGTCACCTTATAAAAATCTTTATTCATGCATTATTTTAACGATTGCTGTAACATTCTTACTCTCACTAAAAGCTTGAAATCTAAAACGACTTAGGCTTTAAAAAACTCAAGCTTCAAGCTTTTATATTTAATTCTTTAATGAAGTAAAGTTAGAGAAGCATTTAAGATTTTTCACCTAAATTTGGCCGTCGGAAGTTGTTTTCAAAATCATAAACTCACTTAAAATATCTATTAATAACTTTTATCAGAATCAGTACGTTTATTATGATATAAAAATAAATGTTTGTATGCTATTTTTATATTTTTTTGCTGAAAAATAAAATTTTGGGGGTTATTTTATTGCAGTTTCGTTTCATTATTGTCTTACGATACCGTCATCTCTATTTTCATCGAATCATTTTCGTCATCCGTGCGGCTTTCTTTATTCAACAAGAGTTTTTAAAATTTAACCAAGTTTAAAACAAAATCTAGCTTGTCGAGGAAATTCTTGACATTTTGCGGTCGTTGGCATTGTTTTTAGAGACAACTAAAGTGATCACGATATACAAAGGAAAGAAAATTAACTTCCGTTTCCGGTGTGTGGATTCGTTTTTGGGAACTCTCGAGTGTACCACTCGAGGCGTGGTATTATCTTGCGTAGTGTGCCTCGATCTCACCTTGTCTTCTCCACTCAATCACATAGCCACAGATCTCACATCCTTTATTATCATTAGTTATACTTCTAGAAAGTTGTTACGAGGGCACTGCAAGATGCCACTCGCCCTTCAGGATCCATGGCAAAAATTACACATCGCGGAATTGTCCGAGGTAAATGAAAACRAAAAGACAAGGACGATGACCCAAACGCTCGACTGGAAATTTCGAAATTCTTGTCTTTGCTGAATCACACATTCTAATCAGACCCTCGCAAACGTTATCTTGTATTTATATATAGGCACAAGACGAAGAAATGATGGATGAAAATAGAAATGGGGTAAAGAAAGGCTAAGTTATTCAAGACGATAGGCTCTTCAAATTCTTCTCGAAGGAAATTTAACTCAAAAATCTTAATTATGAAACTTGGCTTTTTTTACAGCCGAACGAAGAAGGTGCTGTCATCGATGTGACCGACGAATTAGAGAATTCCAAAGCTCTAACGAAATCAAATCCCAGCGAGTTTGAACTTCTAAAAGTTCTTGGCCAAGGATCGTTTGGAAAGGTAATGGTTTTTCCTGTTGAATGTATTTTGGAAATCATGACTACTGCAAATATGGCGCGAACATTTCAAGACTAGTCTTGACATATCCAGTGTCAAATGAAGTCTTTATTCTACGAGGAATGACTACTTTAATGACAAAAACGTAGACTACATTCTTTTATCACCCTAGAGCCCTCAGATATGTAAGTGTCGAGGTCTTTCGGGTAATATTTTTGTAGAAAAGTTTGATTGTATTTTGGTTTTTCTTTCGAAGGTGTTTCTTGTTCGTAAAATCATTGGCCCGGACGCGGGGACACTTTACGCCATGAAAGTACTGAAAAAAGCAACTCTTAAAGGTAATTCTTCAAACACAATTGACAATATRTTGTTCTAAACGTGATTAACTTCAAAGTTAATGAGTATTCAACATATTTTCGTCCTGAAAATGCCAGCTTTGCGGCTCTGATTACTTCTCGTACACCATCTTGAAACATTCGACTCCTTGATCAAAGCGCAATTTTTTTACTTCTCGAATAATATTATCTCTGCGATGTCCAAGCACTTGAGCAAAATATCTAAATCGCTGATTAAGATGAATCCGTTTTATTCAGTTTGAAGTGATTTTTTTTTGTACGATATCAAATGGCTTATAGTTTGTTGTTCAAGATAGGATTTTTTTCGCATCGAATTACTGCTCCTGTCTAAAACTAAATATTCATAACGTGTTTTTCATTTTCTCTTGTAGTTCGCGATCGACTTCGAACTAAGAAAGAACGAGACATTCTGGTTGATGTTCAGCATCCATTCATTGTTCATCTTCATTATGGTAAGAAAAATTGTACGATTTTCAATGTTTGTAAGTTAAGTGTGTTCAATTAGTGCAAAACAAATACTACACGACCYTGGTTTTATAATGCTTTTCTTTGTCACGAATAAATGTATATACATTCACTTTGCCATTTATTTATTTTTTCCCCTTTTTGTCAAACCTCGCTCGAATATCATGTGGAAGGTTAAACATTTYAGTGAAAATTAATTTTATTGAAAATTTTTCATAAAAGGATGTTTGTATCTATACCTTAGGGAACTSAATGTAATGTGATTTTTATCTTATCTTATTCATTGAAAGCCGATTTCTACAACATATCCTAATAGATATTTTAACCATACTACTTGACCATACACTAGCTCCACAATCTCATACATTAAGTTGAAAAAATATTGAATTTGGCAATTATGCAGTTGACGTAAAAGCTCTTCATATATAGTTCAAACATGAAATTTAAAATATATTCCCCGACAGAATAAATTTAAAGACAAGAAAAAAACTCGTTTTGTTCAGCACTAAGCTTGTAGCAGTTGCTGCTATGGGAACATGGATATATATATTCTCAGTATATATGTACATGGCATATAGTATAWCTAAACTTGACGTCAAATATATATCCCTGTATTAAATATTGTAATGACAGGGAAACATATAAACATATTAAAGAATAAAATGCCCATCTTACATATGCTAARCATTGGACAGGTGTACATTAAAAATAGCTCTTGGCTCTCAATTCCTAAGCAAACTATATATCCCACATGGATAGTAGTTTACTTTAAAATGAAAACAAATTGAATGTATCTTACTGTTAACAGATTATACTAATGTTATTTTATAACAGTTGAGTTTCCGGATGCTCTGAAATTTCGATTTACCATTGATCAGCATATTATAGATTTTTTATAATAACACTATCAAAGTATTGACATATAAGATTTYGTAGAGGTGTTTTATAATGTCCCCWATAGACCAGAGATYGTGGGTTCRATTTCTRAACCCACCATCATTTGTTAGTCAAATCCAAATTCCAAACTTTTTGCATCTACATATTGGACCGACTAGTTGGATTTGACTAAAASKATTAGTCCATTGCTAATGAGTAGCTAGTAGTTTTCATAAGTATATAGTTTGAAGGTTTTTCCCATTCCCCCCTACAACAATCAATATTTTCAAATTTCAATTTCGCCATTGAATAAACAAGAGTCATCAGTTTGTTAGGGTTTTGCTAGGTTTAAARCTATGCAATATCACCGTAGTTCATCAAGGAAAATGTATTAATTTATTACCTGCGTAAGGTGTAAGATATTAGTTGACTTACAGTACATGTGCTCTTTAAAATGATTGATAATTTGTTACGTTTATTGAGGTATATGCATGGTCATCTGATTCACCTTGGGTAATAGACCATTTAAGGAAATAATCTCATGGCTGTTACTGGATGGACTTCCTTTATTTAAATAACTTTTGATTACCAAATTACTRATGAAATATCTAAAACCTTTTTCGAAATAATTTTTTTCCCCTGATGGGATACTTTTGATTTCAAGATATGAAACATTYAAACGTTTGTTTGCCATCCAGCAGAGCCTTTCCCAAGAGACATTTGACTGATTGATTTGTTATCAAAGTGATATGTAAGCAGCTGACTGTTTGATGCAAATGGCCTATAATAGTCTAAACCCTATAGAATTTTGTTTTTCCTATTCACTATAGCTAAATAATGTTATTGCRTTTCACCAATTTGACTTCCCATTTACAGTCAACTCCTTGGAACCATCACTAACTTTGTGTCCGTAATAGGGATCATTCCCAATATTGATAGTTGATTATGGTTATTTCTTTGTCAGCATTTACAGTTATAGATTTTGCTCCTGTCCACAATAGCGAGTTGCCAGTTATGCCAGAATGTCCACAAAGCTAGAGTTTAMTGTAGTTTTAGTCATTGTTATTTTTCTGAGGAAATAAGTGTATAAATTGTGCTTCTAATCATAACAGAGTTGAGTTGTCACTTGTTTTAMCTGCAGGAATGGTTTTATTTTTCATTCTAAAAATGATTTGTAAACTTTATACTGTATATTTGACTGACTGGCTTGTTGTCATAATTTTTTAATTGATTGTAAAACCCTTTGGTAAATTTTGGCCTGAAGCAGTCTGAGATGAAAAGCTATTTTCAGAACCTTCAGTCCTGCTAGCAAATGTCAAAGAGTGGCAGTTAGGGGACTTTCATTAAGTCTAGCCACAAGTGGGAAGTTTTTGAAAGGAATAAGCTCCCTTAAGCTCCCTGGTATAATGTTTTCCCTTTTTAGATCACATATAATTCTCTTGAGAATGAGATTTATCTTTTGAGTTGTGTCTATAATCATGTGTCTTCTCATAGAAGACTGCTAAAAAAGTGCTACTGTAAGGAATGACACATGTTCTGAAATGATTTTACATTATGTCCAAGCTACAAAATAATATACRTACATGTATAGTCAGAAGATATAAATTTTCAAAGTTTGGAAATTTCTGTTTTTTTTTTTTAATTCCAATTTAATTCTTTTAAACTTTTAATCTGATCCCATCATTCAAATTGGCAACCTTTGTTTCATTAATGCAAGCTTCAAAAAAAGAAGGAAATGAAATTTCCAATAATAAAATGAATTTTTGAACCTTGACAGGAACTCAAGAGCTGGTTTGACTGTAATCCCACCAGACGTGTAGGCTGGGTTGTTTGGGTTTTGAAATGTTCTTGTTATTACTTGTTGTATTACTAAGCTTGGCCACCCACAGTCTGTGAAATTAAAAGCATTTAAAAAAAAATGTTGTGCTCATCCTAATGATATTTAGTTGTTACTAAGTAATCTGTCGTCAGTGTCTTATTTTTAAACCTGCATAACAAAATCATTACTGAAGCTAGTTGATTCCTGATAGAATACTTCCCTGAGTTATAGCAAACTTTAGAAAAACTTTAATTAAAGCATAGGAGATTCCCTAATCTGAATTAAAACTAAAGACTAGAGGTCCTATGGGGGGGGGNAATTTTGGAATGTTCTATTCTCCCTTGTCAGAATTTTACYCCTAATATAGGGCATTTTTGTCATTAATTCATTGGAACAGTCTGTTTTTTTTTGTCACTAGATTGTGACTCTTGTGTCTTCTTTTCAAGGCCATGAAGTGTTTTGAAATTTACCCCTTACAGGGCCTCATAGGAGACTCTATACTCTATACTCATTACTAACTCATGTTTCTCACTTTGGAAATCATATCATAATCGCATCACAGCAAACAATATTACTGCTGCACATGATGCAATGAAATATATGCTTCAACATGACATTATTGAATTTCAAACTTCTTCATTCATGCATATACTTTATCAGCCCCCAAAAAATTAATWAAAGGCTTTTAATTTGTCTAATTCTATTTCTCTTTCTAATTCCCTAACTTTGTGTTGTCTAATTTAGCATTTCAGACTGAAGGAAAAGTTTATCTCATCCTGGATTTCCTACGTGGGGGAGATCTGTTCACAAGGTTATCAAAAGAGGTAAGATTCAATACATCAAGGAAAAAGGATTTAAAATGTCAATTACCAAAATGTATCTTAATTGAACCTCTTATCTGTTAAAAGGATGGTGTTTTTTCCTGCCGTATCTAGAAACAAAAATCAAATTTAAGTGATTTGAACTTACTGATAAGATTAATAACTTATCCCAAAGATTTCATCTAGCTTTTTTTGATCTAAATTAWGTACTTCCTTTTAAAAATAATATTGTCAACATGTTTTAACCTGGTTTGCTTGGTTTGAACCATCTGATAAAAGTCTTTGAATCCTATTATCCTAATCCAAGTAGAGGYTGATGAATTGCAGACATTGTCACAATATGTGTTTTATTAGTTTAGGTGATGAGCTTTGTGCACTAAACAGGAGGAGGCATATCTTAAGTGCAATCAAGTATAATGCAATTATGAAGRAACTTTATTTTTTAAACATTAAAAAAACACCTCCAGTTTAAAATAAAAAATGAACCCATMAAACCTAAGATTACATGTTTATAAAAGTAAACTACTCAACCTGGGTTGAGCTCCTTTATTTCCTAGTCTGGTTCTCTGAAGTTTTCAATGGCCTTTTTTAATTACTGGTAGAAAGTTTATTTTGAAGATAATGTTAATTTATTGACAATTTTCTTAAACCCCCTTTCAGCAATATTTACTTCAGTCCCTCTTATTGCATGACATTCAGCTTTTTGTCAGGTTGTTTGAATAAAAGTGAAATAAAATATATATTAATTGTATATCTTACACRCTAGATCATGTTTACAGAAGAAGATGTGAAGTTCTATCTGGCAGAGTTAGCTTTAGCACTGGATCATTTACACAAAATTGGCATTATATACCGAGACTTGAAACCTGAGAAGTGAGTGATTTTACAGTACTATATTTGTTTTTTCAATAAGGAAGGTATATTATTCATGGAATTTCTGTGTCATACACTATAAACATTGTAAGCCAATGCCTCCCTAAAGACTTTGAGYTTGAAAGTTCAATAGACCATTTCACAGATCCCGCGGCTCAACCTCAGCCTCGTCAGCGTGTAACATATTCTTTAGAAATTGCCTACAAGCTGTGAAATTTTTAAKTGTTTCAATTGTTCAWTRATGTGTWAATTCCTTTCATTACTGCGGACTGTAGTCAAATTCTAAAGAATAGTTACACCCTGACGAGGCTGAGGTTGAGTAACGGGATCCATGAAATGGCCTATTGATAGCCATCTAAATAAAATGTCACATATATAACATAGGTCTTTAAATAATGGCCAGGTATCTGTCAATGTCCTGCCAGAATTGGAATTTGTCCAATCAAATATTTCCTTAGCCGGTTATTTTGACCARTAATGTTGAGGTAGAAATGAGGGATATATATAACTGAGRTGAAACATACATTTGATTGGCCGTTATTTTAGGGCCTATTATACACAGAAAGCTGATGGTTCGGGGTCTTCAACAATGCGCGGAAATATTATTTACTTTCTAAATATTATTTATTRTTTTTAGCATTCTTCTGGATGCAAGTGGCCATATTGCTATCACAGGTACATACTTCAGAAATTTTGATGTGTGTGAATAAATTGCCTAAGTGATTTTGATGTGACCAAGGTTTGACTTTTAATGATAATGGTGATTATGTGATGATGATGATGATGATGGTGGTGGTGGTGGTGGTAGTGGTAGTGGTGGTGATGATTTGATGATGATGTTGGTGATGATAATGATGATGATGTGACGATGATGATTTGTTGATGATAATGATGATGTGATGATGATTAGGACGATATGTTGATGATGATGACGTGATGGTGATATGTTGATGGTGATGATGATGATGAAAATCATGTCGTGTTGATGTTATTGATAATGTTGATGATGAAGATAATGATCATATGATGATGATGATGATGATGATGTGATGATGATATGTTGATGATGATGATGATGAAAATCATGATGTTATGTTGATGTTATTGATAATGTTGATGATGAAGATAATGATGTTGAAGATGATGATAACTGTATGATGACAACTTTGCTTATAGAGAATAACACATTGCAGTAAGATACTGATATTTATCATAAAAGCAGAACCTTCTACCCAACTATTTTATAGCTTTCAGTGTTGGACCGACATGGATATTCCATGGAGGCCATGGATATTCCTCAGAATGGTAATTTAATGTGAAAATATTTCTTTCTTTGACACAGATTTTGGATTATCAAAGGAAAGTGAACAGGACCAGAAGACATACTCCTTCTGCGGCACTGTGGAATACATGGCACCAGAGGTAAAAAGACCAGAAATATTATATTTTTAATTATTCTTGAAGCTGCCATTCTTTTTAACTCGTAGATATGTGATGTGTAGAAACAARTTATTGTGAGGGGCCGGGTTTGAATGTGCAAWTGTGTCACTCACTCAATATTCAAATGTGTATGTATCATCTGGCGTCTTCTGCCTATGAACGATACACAGTTTCCTTTCAGATTTCGTACAAATGTGCAAGCTTTTTTAAAATTAGTCTTATGATGTCCCATAAAAGGTTTATACATGTACGACGAGTGTCACAAGTTTGCCACAGGGGGTGTTTGATTTTCTCTTATTAAGATCATCATAACTGTGATGGGGTTGCTATTACTATTTAAGCTATGACTTGTGTAGCACACTTTTAAGGAGTTTACATACGTTCATTCATTAAATCTGGACTGTTACTATTTTAGCTATGACTTTTGTAGCACACTTATAAGTTTACAGTATATAAGTTAATTCATTAAATCTGTTCTGTTTTAAACAAATATTTCAGGTTGTGAATCGCAGGGGGCATGGACAGGCAGCAGACTGGTGGTCCTACGGAGTGTTAATGGTATGATACTTAATTCATAAAACATAGATAGATGAAGTTTATTAGTTTAGCAAGTGAGTGTTGTGATTCAGAGCATAAAATAATAGCCAAACATCGAATAATGTCTGGCCAAACATCAAATAATGTCAGGCCAAACATCGAATAATGTCCGCCCAGAGCTTTGATTTGTCTGGTCAAATTTTTGCCTTGCAGGTCATTTTGACCAGTAACGTTTAGCCAGAAATGAGGTTTGGCTAAACTAAATTGTGATTGTGATGAGCGACTAATCAGCTGTTATTTTAATGTGATTGGATGAGTTACATCATGTCCTACCAGGTATTAGGACAATAATTGGAAATCAGCCCTTAATGCTGATTTGTCACCCACATTCAATAAATATTATTTTTATTATTTAAGTCTGACACCTAAATATTATCTTACCGTTATCAACTGTTATGTTTAAAACCGTTATCTAACCATTACCTCATTGACCCTATTTTACCCTTATCTTACCGACCACTTATTGTTACCTTGTCGACCACTTACCAACCATTTATGGACCAACTATTGTCCACTTACCTGACCACTTACCGACCTTTTACCGTGCGGTGCAGATTGTTCACTATTACCCACTCTACCAATGAGCTAATGGCAACTTTCCAATGCCCTAAGTTACATCCTCCACTTCAAACCCTTAAGGCAACCTGTGACATGTACTCTACTGACATCCGACTCACATACCCTATCAACAATTTGACGAGACGGATTTTGTTGTCATATCCAGTATTAGTTACTACTGCTGTACTATGTATGTCCTAGAAGTAATATTATTATTTTCCCACTAAACAAACATTGAAACTATTCTAGTTAAGTATATTGCTATTAAGGAAGAATTTAATATAAGTTAACAATTTTTTTATCATAGCTAATATTTCTGGCATGTGTGTTTTGTTGTTGTTTTAGTTTGAGATGTTGACTGGTTCTCTTCCATTCCAAGGAAAAGACAGAAAAGACACCATGAATATGATCCTAAAGTAWGTATAAAATATCGTAATATTTTATGTACTTTATTACTGTATGATTATATTTACATTGCTAGTACAATTTAGTAGAATTGAGAWAATTCCAAATCAAATATATCAAAATATGGCAATTTKTACGACCCGTGATCCCACTTTTTGACCCCTTGAGMATGCRCTTAGARCAGTAGCRCRGAAYWCCTGATGCATGTATTGTATCTGTGGTATCAAAGTTTAGTCACCTTACCCAAGCTTGGATCCCTTAATTATATATAAAAAAAAACTATTATTGAAAAAATGTAGCTTTATTTTTAGTGTTTTTGTTATTGAGGTTTTTATTGATTGATTTTGTTATTGAAAGGTGAAATTTAGATTGTATCAGTTTTTAACACCCGGACATTTTGAACTAATATCAGAACTCTTAAAAGTTGGGCATAATGTTTTTCTATTTTAAAACTTGTATCATTCTCTTGACAATGAGATTCTTTGTTTGAGTTGTACATGTATCCATATTCATGGATAACGTCATGTGCAACTATTAAATAAAGAAATGACACTCAAGGCAATAACACATGGTCAGAAATGGTAAAACATTACACCAAAATGAATAAGATCTATATCAAACTGAAAATATATAACTTTTGTTTTAACTTTTGTTTTTTTAAGCTAAATATATATTTGTTTTCTTATTGAAGGGCTAAACTTGGAATGCCTCAATTCTTAACCCCGGAAGCTCAGTCTCTCTTGAGRATGTTATTCAAACGAAACCCTTTGAATCGACTTGGTAAGGGCGTGTTAATTCTTTTATGAACCAAGTGACAGCAGCTTCCTTTAATATGCTTTTCAGCACAGTATGACATTCATCCATTTCCTTAACTTTTTCTTAACATTAGGGGCTCAAAATAGCAGCATGCCAATGGCAAAGTTGCAGGTCAAATATTACTCATAGCTGCAGGCTTAAAAACAATTTTGACCTACCAAATTGAAAATTATTAAAAATATCAGGGGAAATTTTGCTCTGCCAAAACTTTTTTTCCAGCAAAAAAAAAAAAAAAAGAACCTGACTATTTTTATTTAATTTCTATTTTGCGCTGACATTGACCACTGTGGTACCACACCCACTGACRTCATTGCACAAAGGAAATGATTTGAGAAGAAAATAAAACTTGCTCTTTCAAAATCAAAAGGAAATTATAATTTTCCAAGACTGTTTTCAGAATTTAACTTWGCAAATGTAACTTTTGAGAAAATTTATTAACATGTATGTGAATCAAAGATTTTTTCCCTGAAGAGAAAATAACACCTGCTTTGATTCTAAATAGATTAAAAACGTTTTTCGTAGTATTTTAGGAAATCTTCTCGTTCTGTATTTTTAATGCTGTTTTAATGTTTGAAAGGTGCAACTGAGAATGGAATTGAAGATATCAAGTCACATGCATTTTTTGCTACAATTGATTGGGATGTAAGTAGTTCGTTGTTTCTATAGCAGGGGTTGATTTTGGGTAAAGGGGTTGGGAATTTTTTTTGTGGGGAGGGGGGGCTGGTAGGGCATGGTAGTATAAGGGGCCCCAGGGGAGAGAGGGGTTAGTCTAATGCRTTTACCACTCCTGGGTGGACGTCTTGATGCCTAACAGGCCTTGCGACCCAATTGATAAGGCAGCYGGTTAGCACGGGCACTGAAGATTGTTATCACCAGCGTCTTCAGTGGATCTTTTACGTCTGCCTTATACAGGGTTATGTAGTGAAGACAGACGGGGCCTACGGTTTTAAGTCTTTGTCCGAGAAGACTTGAAGGTCTAACCATTTGCAGATGTAATAACAAAGGCAGCACCTTCTCAGTTATTTTAAGACCTTGAGTGTTGGTCTGGCCGAGGCTTGAACCACGACCTCCCACACAACAGACCGACGCTCTTACCAACTGAGCTAACCGGGTGGCAGTGAAACCCCCCTTTTCCAAATCTTGAGAATGGTGTATAATATAGTTCAAAACTAAGCCCTTCTACTATTTAATTGCACATTATTTTATGGCTTATTTGTTTTGGTTCTTTTTGGTCTAGATGATCAGCCTTTTAAGCTTTCAATTTTTTTTACTCAGTCAAGCTAAACCAATCAAAGARCCTTGACTAGACAGTGAAAACTTTGAATGATGAAATTAATATTTAAAGATTGACAAAAAGAAAAAATATATTATTATTTGTTTTTCTTTTAGAAACTCATGAAAAAAGAGATCAAACCACCATTTAAACCTGCTGCAGGACGAGCAGACGATGCCTTCTATTTTGATCCAGAATTCACCTCTAAGACCCCTCAAGGTATGAATTCACAAGATACTGTGTAAATTATGCTGTTAGGTGTAACAGCTTATGTAGAGGCTTACCCCACCTTACTCTTGTTCCAAGGTGTGATAGGGGCATCAGGGTAGTGGTTGGGGTTGTAGCTCTAACGCTCTTTTGTTCTTAAAAAGGAATATTATTGGAGTGATATATGCCGCATGTTTACTGCAATTTCCACAAACATGCAAACTCTGTGTCTTCGAGTTGCATGCTAAAATTTGGTTTTTTGCTGCTGCCAGTCAAAAATATGAGAGGTACCAACTGATTAGGTTTGATTGACAACAAGGAAAAACCAAATTTTAGAATGCAGCTCGCAGACACAGAGTTTGCATATTAATTATGAAAATTGCGGTAATGTGCCATTTCTGTGGGCAGAGTTCCCACAAATGCACAATGTGCCTATTTTAGGCAAAAAATCAAAAAGCATAAATTGGGGGTGCTGTGCCTCCTCAGGATGTGCATGGACTTGGGAGACTAGAACCCAAAAKACCCCTGTTATGTATAAGTATTGGGTTTCCTGTGTGAAGTTAACTGGGGGGTCTGRAAGGCTCTTGGGTAGCTTTGTCAAMAGCTTTGACAAAACCTTGTCAGTTATGGAGATAATGAATTTCAAGCATGAAAACACAACAACCCATTGTTTTAAGACCTAGTGAAAAAATGCTCTGATTTTGGCTCTGTTACCTTTTCAGATTCTCCTGCCATCCCACCAAGTGCTACTTGTCATCAGTTATTTAGAGGATTTAGTTACGTAGCACCAGCTTTACTAGATGTAAGTACAGTAATGCTCTTGCGGTGTAGGATCTTTATAAAACCTGGATTAACAGCTTTTTCCGTGCTCTGTTCAGTAATAAAGCACGCAGGTAGTGGCATAAGCACAAAAGAAATGTAAGGAGAAGCACAAGCTGTAGTTGAGTGCTTCTCACACTTCTTTAGTGCTTACAACACTTCCTTAGTGCTTTATTACTGCATGGAGCACAGAAAAAGCTGTTTTTACATTTTATTGTATAGTCACTAATTTTATTTCGGTATTGAATTTATTTACATTTTATTTGTGCTCTGTTCACTAATAAAGCACAGTTTTCGGCCAATCAGTACTCCCGTACTATCGTAACTATTTACATTACATTACATTACATTACATTAATACCCCACCCACAGAGAGGGATTGGATGTTCCAAGGGGAGGGGAGGGTCTAAGGAGGGTAAAATTTTATTGTGTAGTTCCAGAAAAACATCCATGATTTTGACACAGAGAGGGATTGGAATTTCTGAGGAGTGGGAGGTAGGATAGGGGAACGGAGGATATATTGAGTATGTGTGGTTTAAATAGATTTTTCTAACTTGTTTTTTCATATTATAGGAAGATCTAAACTCTAATCAAAAGGAAATGAAAATGGAAGTCGATAACAACAAGGTACATACATAATTTTCAGAGCAAATTTCATTGCTATTAAAAAGTAATATYATAACCAGTCTATTGGGAATGATACCATGATGAAGCCAAGCCTTAGTTTATTGGGTCGAAAGAAATATTAAGATTTGTATTTACTTATTTATTTTTCCATGTAGCCATCAAAATCTCTCTTTTCTGTGAGAACTACGTCAATACTTGAAGAATATGACATCAAACAGGTAAGAATAGTTGGACAGACAGACAGACATGTAGATAAGTGAATAGAGGGACAGACAGACAGACAGACATGTAGATAAGTGAATAGATGGACAGACAGACAGACTTGTAGGTAGGCAGACAAATAAACAGAGTGACAGTGAGATGGACATACAGAGAGAGTGACAGACAAAGAGAGTGACAGACAAACGGATAGACATGCAGATAGGCAGACATGAGACATAAGGATAGTCAGATGGAAGCAGGAAGCACAGATGGAATCAAGAAGGATGCTTGTTGAAAATCTTGCCCTAACGAAAGAAATAACAGTGTAAACTTTTTAGCTAAAGGCTATTTGAATACTCAAAATTACAGAATGTTTGACCAATCTTTTTCATTTAYGGCTCATGTTTTCAGGAAATTGGCAGAGGATCATATTCTGTATGCAGAAAGTGTATCAACAAAGCAGACGGCCAAGAATATGCAGTAAAGGTTAGACAATAGACCTAACTTATAGTCATATTCAAGGAATTCTAGGGTTCCAGTGACTGTCTTCTTGTTACTGTACTCATTTCAATGTGGAGAAAAAAGCTGGGTCGAGTTGGCCTTGCAGTGTATTTTTAAGACTGTTTTAGGGAACGAAATAGATGGAAATAGGTTCTTGGAAATAGGTGCCCTTAAACATTTCCACAATGCATTGAAATGCTACAACTGGACCTAATTTTCCCCCACAACTTCATAATGGCTAACTGGCAGCTTATTTGTAACCTGCAGGCAATTTTTTTGGGGGGAGGGGGGGGGGAAGGGTATGGTCAACATGGCTATAGAGCCTTATATTGCACTAATTTTCAATCTGAAGGGTTGAAGAATTTTAAAATATTGGTAGGTAGTGGTATGCTAGCCCAAACGTGACAAAACTTCAAGTTACATTTTTTCATGATCAAGCAGTATTTTTTATACATCAAGTTGATTTTCATTACACCAAGACCCTTGTGTWCTATGTCTAGTCATTTGTTTCGCTTGTCTAGTCATTTGTTTTTGATATCAAGCGCAATGTTTAAGTTGACAAGCAGCCATCACAATCAAAAGTCATTTAGGTCTTTGCGATTTGAATACAAAAGGGAACGCTAGAAGCACTCAGGAGAAGATTGATTTCGATCAGCTTGCRATCGATGAACGCGCTAGGTCTGGAAGCTAGTCGCAGGGCGGGAGGAGGGAGGGCGTTGAAACGGGCATGGGCACTACTCTGC
>NW_022261721.1:62762-74820 GCF_009602425.1 Actinia tenebrosa | reverse complement strand
AAATACTATCTTTTTATGGCTATTTTTCTTTTTTTCAATTTGCTTAATTTTCAAATGCCAGCCCCCCCCTCCCCCACTYTTCAATATGCTCCGCGGTCCCTGCATAACCAAGTGTTTCGCTTTTTTTTCGACTTAAAAAATATCGACGAAAAATACTATTATAATTCAAGGAATTCAACTCTTTTTTCCCCTGACAAGGTTGTTCACCGTGATCTCAAGCCAAGTAATATAATGTATGCAGATGATAGCGGTACACCAGAATCCCTCAGAATCGTTGACTTTGGTTTCTCTAAGCAAATGCGCGCCACAAACGGACTTCTAATGACCCCTTGTTATACTGCTAACTTTGTGGCACCAGAGGTYCTAAAGAAGCAAGGGTACGACGCAGCCTGTGATATATGGAGCCTTGGGGTCCTTCTTTATACCATGCTTTCAGGGTAAGAGAAAGTGTCTTGAAAAATAAGTAATGACGAAAAAGTAAATTATACAACGTGAAAAGATGAAAAAACTTACTGACGTTTCGGACGCTAGTCCTTCGTCGGAGTAAAAGGGTAAGGAGTAAAAAATGTTTTGTTGAAATAGCTTTTTGKTTTCTGTAATATACTTAGAATAATGTTACAAAAAGCGCTATTAGCATTACCGTACTTATACACCTTAAATGCGCGGGAAGCTTCGCGAACGAGACCCCCACCGCCTACCCCCACCAACCCTTTAGTCAGAAGAGTTAAGGCGCTGTTGAAATTTTACCAAAGTTCGTGTCAGGGCAAGATCCCGTTTTTCGCTCGCTGTGCCCTCTAGAATAAAAAGTCTGTCAKAAGACAAGAGAGGCCAACTTGTGGTAGGTCTAAGGCGCTGTTTACAAAATCAGGGAGGTATGACACAAGGCATTATTTCTTTCAACTTGTCTCGCAATTATGTTATCATAGGCTGTATCGTCGTGTTATTTGAGATTCTCCACTTGTTGTTCCGATAAAAGAACTGGGTTTACACTTCCCCCAGCAATTGCGGTTTGCAGTGCYGCAACAGTATTGCAAGAGAAGCTTTTAGTAGAGTGATTTTCATAAACCTATGAAATACATTTTAGCGTGTTTAGTACCATTACGCTCTAACTCCTTTGTTTTCTGTTGTTTGAATCTGGCTATTACCATCTACTAAATAAATTTTGTTTCACGGATTAGAGTGCTTTTAGTCTCACTGTTGAATAGGTGACGTCAACTAAATTACATAAGTTATTTACTATTTTAGGTGACGTCACCTAAATTTGAAACTACGAGTAGACAGCTACTGAGATCAGGGGGAGAAACGATGATACAATTGAATACCTATCCACTCATTCTCTGGTAAAACAACCCCCCGGATTAGCATGGCTATTTGGCGCGCTTTCAYTATTTTAGGTGACGTCAACTAAATAGTTATCTAAGTTAGATAAATTTATCTAACTATTCAACAGTGAGACTAAAAGCACTCTAATGAAAACCAGTCTAATACACAAGGACATTTATAGGAAACTACCCAATGTAACAGGTAGCACTGATTATTTTGCGCTCAGGCATATTGAATATTTCCTTTTATTCCAGTCTTACACCGTTCGCCGTGGGTCCTGAAGATACGCCTGCTAATATTCTCGCTCGTATTGGTGAAGGTTCGTACTCGCTTGCCGGCGGTCCATGGGATGCAGCTTCTGACCTTTCAAAGGTAAAACTTCCCAATCCTTTTATATTCAGCTATCCAACTATCACGTTGTGTTACATTTGATATGCCTACCCTGGTGTTTGAGCTTTAACTGCGCAGTCTGCGTGAAGCAGGAACCGCGGGGCATCGTTTTCAGTGGGGGAGCTTTTCTGGGGGGTTCGTGGGGAATGCCGCCCAATCCCTGAAAATTTTGAARTTAAGGCGTTAATGCGCGGGTCACTTGCACTAATAAAACCCCAACCCCCTCCCCCCTATTTTGGCGCCACAAGGAAATACAAACTAAGGCAAGTTATGAAAGGAATCGTTTTCCCATTTTCCTGCAGTGGCGTATAGGGGAGATACGACGAATTTAGGTTCCAAGAAGGGCTTTCCATCAAGGAAGTTCGCGTGCTGTAAAAAAAAAAAAAAAAAAGAAAAAAAAAATTGTTCGTACGTATCGACTTCCTATCTTGAGGTTCTCGTATAAACTTTTTTCTTCGTTTGTATTTCAGGATCTCGTCAGACAAATGTTACATGTAAATCCAAGACTTCGACTTACCGCAAAACAGGTTCGTAATGACAGTTCAAACTGAGCCGATTGGAATAAAGAGTTCATTCCCAGTGGTTTGAATTTCTACCAACTATTTACGACTTATTACCGAGAGACTTACRACTTTGTACCGAGTGTTTAACGACTATGCGAATTCCGTAGGCAATAGAAATACGGTAACAAGTGCATAACGAATTGGTTTCAAAAGACTTGTGTACTTATCCAGAGACTAGCGTATTCGTATCTAGTWAATAACTAGGAGTTTTGTAAAGACGAATTATAATCTCGCTGTTCGTTGTTGTGCTAGTATTTTATTACAGTAGATTTCATATAACTGGAAAATGGTAGCCTACGTAGCCAATCACAGCGCTTGAGATTACYRTCATTCAACTGTCACGGTCATGGTGCCCTCGGCACGGCACATTTGTACRGCGAATTGTTTACTCCTAAAAACAAATGTAACATGAAGAATAACTTGGTTTGTTGTTGTTGATAGGTGCTGCAACATCCATGGATTGTCAGCAGACATCACCTGTCAAACCATAGACTACATCACGTGAGCAGTGTATCGAAAATCAAGGTGAGTGATGATGATTAACAYGTGATGATTGTCAAATCACCATTTTTACTAAAACAACCAACCCACCTTGTTTTGTCGTATTTCTACAGGATGCAGTCAAAGCTACATTCTCTGCTCTTCACTCATCACCTGATCATTTCCGTCGCCTCAAGCCCGTCCAAACATCACTYCTCGCTCAAAGACGAACCAAGAAAACACAAAGAGTATAGCGAACTAACATCATCTTCGTTATTATCTAACGTTCATCATGGGTTTCTGTTTAGCTTGATCACTAGTGATATAGTTTGTTTTCTAACGAATCAGGGAGGTACAAAGAATAAAAAAAGAAGAAAATYCAAAAATAAATTAATGGCAATATGGATACTCAGCCTCGGTCCGCTGACTTACGGTCAATCGATTCCAGGAACATTTGGCTTACTCKCTATTGTTGCTTCCAACGAAGACTGAAACATACTTTGACTTTCTACGTGTTACATTTTAAACATGRGAAATTTTGAGAGCTTAGATTTTAATAGTTTGTGATCTTATTCAGGCAGCCATGTTGGATGACAGGCTGAAATTGGTATCCAACATGGCCGCCAGTCATGTGATTGGGTAAAACTTTTCTATCTGAAAGCCTTTYGAGTCAATGCTGCTGTAAATCATCTCCCTTCCTGGAAAGTCTCATCGTATGTTGGCAAATGATCAGGTATCTTTGTACATGCGGTCCAAAATATATTAGAATTGTGTTTGTTGTCAATCTCAAAATGAAAAATCTGGAATAAGATTAGCACTATCTACTTGCTTTTCTTACTCTTTCATTATATTTGAATGTTGGGATACCTATGTAAAATATAATCGGTCATCCCAGACCTCTTGGTTCGTATTTTAAGAGAGGAAACTGGGAATGAATTTTTGCCGAGCGTGGCCTGATACAGAGGTCAACGGTTTGACTTCAGTTTTCGTATTTTCTAAGAAAAAATATTTCAAAATTTAATTGATGAATATCAAATGCAAATTGCAATGCAACAATAAAAATAAAGCAAGCTGTCAAAAGGAMTGAGCTTGATCGTAGCGAATAATTTTCCGTAATTTAAATCAATTTTTCTATRAAGCATTTTCGAAATATTTTTCTATGTTTCTTCCACTTGGAATTTGATACGAAAATGATAATTTTTCTCTTGTACTTATATGAATTTTTCTTGTTCCAYGAACATTTGCTTGTGAAATGCAGTATTTAGAGTGTCTGTAAATTCTAGGGATGTGCAGTGTAAATGAAATAAAACCTTTGAAGAATTTCTGCCTGTTGCTTCACTGAATGTCTACTTTAATTCGTTTCCATGGGAACAGTCATTTAGCTATCCAAATAGAACCCTRAAAGAACCCGGGCTGATCAGAGTCAGGGAATGACTAACTCACAGATCAAACCTTGAAACAACAACCTCTGGGCTGAAAAATA
The DNA here is from genome assembly GCF_009602425.1 of Actinia tenebrosa. The sequence goes on along the minus strand of NW_022261721.1, from coordinate 70,581 downwards.
ATGAAATGGAATGCGTTTGTAAAACCGGGGAAAACRCAAACCCAAACGCAAGCAAAAGTACCTGTATAAACTAAAGTAACACAAACGCAAGACCAAAAATATACTTTGCCTGGGCATACGGTTTGATAAGGAATAAAAAATTTTCAAAAGGCCATCAACAGCAAAGTGTGATATCGTGGATATTGAAAGATCCATGGTCTGATGGTGATGGCCTTTGGAGAAAATCCGAAGTATTCAAAGTAATAAAAAAATGACAAATCTTCTTGTGTTATGAGAAAATGCTTGTTGCTCTTGATAAAAATATGGAAGTGCTTTCCCCAAATGCCATTAGTTTTTCTTACTAACTATGGCACAACAAATTAAGTTTATATAATTTTTAAAACGTTGAACTTATTTAGCTACAGCAAACATTTGAGTTAAATAATTATAAATGCACCCTTTCGTATCAGGACTGTAAAAATGGACCACAAAGTTATGGTAAAGAATAGAGACAACAGAATATAAACTAACAGAAGGAATCCCCACACCCCATCATAAGCACTTTTTAGAATCATTGATGCTGTTTTTAGATTCATTTATTTGATCGTTTGTTTTTTTCTGAAAACAAACAATGGCAAGTATGATTCTAAAAACAGCATCAAATCGTGCTTATGATGGTTAAAACATGAAAACCTGAAGTTCCTTCTCTTAGTTCATTTTCTCTTGATAGAGACCTTTGGGAAAAAAGAAGAAAAAGTTTGTTATTTTACTAAGAGCTCAAATTATTTTTTCTTAATCAATGTCCTGGTTGTTCTGTCTCAATATTTTGTTCGATATCCTTGTCTAGATCTGTCATCAAAGAATTTGCTTTTGAATCCATTAGTTCAGGAAAATCAATCATCCCATCTTTGTTTTTGTCATGTTTTTCCAGTAACTCATCTGCTATTTTCACAGCCTCTTCTTGCGCAAAGTTCTTGCCTCCAACTTTGTCATCTTGGACATTGTCCTCTTCGTGAAAATCTGTCAAGGCACTTAATAGTTCTAATCCATCAAGTTTGTTGTTGTTGTCGTAGTCATGAAGCTTGAAAAAGTAAAATATTCCTGYACGAAAGAGAGGAAAGATTGTCTTTAAAGCATCCGACTTTTGCATCATTATAGTTATGTAGTTAATATAAACTATGTTTGTAGTCTCRTATGCAGCTGCTATTAGTGCCGTCATGCAATGCTCACTCCACTAATAGCGGCTGTCTAGGAGACTACTATGTTTGTTGATATTATAGATACATTTCGCATGTTACATTGATGGCAAAAACAGGTTCTCACAAAAAACCTTACCCTGTCCAGTAACACATTGCTTTATAGCTTATATGTGCAAATCTATTCAAGAATATGTGCAAATCTATCCAAGATCCTATTGAGGATCCTAGTACCAACCCCCCATCCTTCCCCCTTTGTGGCCATGTTGCTGCCTTCTTCAAATGGTTAATGTAGTGATAAAAATAAGGAATATTTTCTTTACTGGTCTTCCTGTGGAAATTATAACACAGGTAACCCATTCAATACAATGATATCACTGCTGCATAAACAATCACCTTTGGCATTGTCTCCTTTCTCRATATCATCTGCATCCTTGCTACCAGCTTCTCCTAATATTTTTCCCAAGTGACTTTTAATATGTCTGCATGTATAATTAAGGCAAATAAATAAAACTTATTAGCCATAATTTCTGTAGACACAGATTTTTAGTCGAAGGGGTTTCACAAGCCTGCAGACAAACAAAACCCTAATGGCTGGAAATCTGAGCCCATTAAGTTGGGATTGCAGTGCATTATGGGACTGTTTAGGGGACATATTTCCACAATGGCACTATTTTATAACCTAAAACACAGTCCGACAAGGCACTGCTATGCCAACTCTAGTCACCTTTGCTATCCTTTGTGTCTAAGGGAGCATCCAAAATCTTACCTAGGGAAACATATCCTTACATAATGATGTATATTACTATAACTACTATAAGACATATCAGACTACAATTAATCAAACAATCAAACTAGTAGTTTTTATTATGTTATGTTATGAACAATTATTGTAAAATCCCGAAATCCCTTTGGTATCTTGAAAAAAAAGTTTACTTATATAGTCCCCTTAAAGGTTACTCTGCCATATTGTATAAATTATGATAATTAATAAACATGGAAAGGAGGTGTACGGGCATGAGTTGTTTCTTGTTCAGTCTCTTGATTATACATTGAAGCTTCTTCTATCGTCTCAGCACAATATTGTCATAAAGGGCTCTCTCTTTTCCTTCTCAACTTTTCTGTTCAGTTCAGTTTAGTTTCAGTGACTCACTGTTCGTCATGTTTCAATGTTAATTAATTTCATCATAATTAATTCAATGGAAGGAACCATGAAATGGACTATCGAACAATACAGTTGTTTACATTTCTTGCTATGAATTTATAATATTATTATGATTGCTGTAAGTGTCCCACAACAGGTTTTCAGTTACCAAACATTCTCATCATATATCTTTACCTTAACCCTTCTCCATCTAAATCCATCCTATCTGATATGTGAGCTAACAAATGCCTAGGGAAAACAATRATATTGAAGTAAAGCAATATGTTAATATATTAAATTCTATTTCATAAAGTATTAATTATTTTCAAAATTATTCATTAATCAAACTATAGTTTATTCAAAGGCTTCATCAATATGCTGAATAATATCTTATGAAAGTTACTTTATTTTTAAAATTTTGCAAGCCTGTTTTATCAAAATGTCTTTCTTTCGTTATTTACTTGAATTTTCCAAATATTTCGCTTATAACCCCCCCCCTCCCCCCCAAAAAAACCCCTATAGGACCAGCTATATTTACAGCTGTTGTCTCTTGCTATTGTGCCATACGAAACAAAAGATCAAATCCTTTTTTAAATAACATTATCTAAAATAAAAAAAATKTCTTCCTGTGACAATCTTATTGGGAATCGTTGAACGTTTAATTTACCCAATGCATAAACTAGTTTTATACCAAAACAAATCAAATCAAAACTGATATTCAACTGCTCAGTTTAAGATTCAAACTCTAGACTGCAAGCAGTTGGATTTCCCATGGCCACTTTCAAACTTCCAATTTTGAATTATCCTCAATTAAATCAATGATCGAGGTATTAAGATATTAAAAGATAGACTTATTACTAATATTATCAAATAAGCTTACGTATAGGATTATTAAGCTTATGAAGCTTGAATAAAAGAAGAAAATATAGAAAATATTGAGCTGATCGCCACCTGTAAGCTATATCTACAGCTAAAAAAAGGAATATTTGTAAATATTTTCTATTTTTCCTACTTATATCGCACTCAGATTTACCTACCCTCTGTCGTCTGCGTGTTGTGCATGAAATTCCTCGCTATCAGCAYCATTGCTCTTTTCATCTTGCACTTCCGACATGCAAGACAAAACACAACTAAAAATCACCAATAAAGACACTACTCGCGAATTCAGTCCACTCATTTGTARTTTTTGTTCCTATAGATCTAGAATTAAAATGTAATTCTTAAAAAGCAGAATTTTACTAGCTACATGTAATATCAACACGTTCAAGTTTGTAAGCAAACAGAGCGATCTGGACTGGTAAACATTCATGACTCGTCTTCATGACTAAATCGTATTCGGAATGCCTTCGGAATCCTYGCGGCATCTCTCAACTGGTTATCGTTCCGGGTTATCGTTATCGATCAACCAACAACAATCTTGTCTTTCGCTTTCCGTACTGAATCAGTAAAGCGTCAAAAAATGCGTGGTTATCTTATTTTAGCTATTTAGTATCTATTTAGTATGTAAAACATTTTTAAAAGGAATTTTTATTCATTTTCTTTTAAAAGGCTTTTATGAAGTTTTGGCGCAGTGACGGTACGAATGACTTCCGACGCTTCTTGGACTGGAACTAGTTTAAATTTTGGCGCCTTTCACTTTTCAGCAGATGTCTGGCTCTTTCGCACATTTTCATCATGTTTTCCTAAAATACTTCGGTTTTCTTTATYTTTCCTTCAAAATTTGTAACCATTTTGTGTGCAAACATGGTATTAAGAGATTGTAGTGTATCATGCACCTCAGTTTATATGTTTTTAGCCTTTTGAACTCAATTTAAAGCCTTTTCGGTAGAAGAATTTCGACATGGCAAAAGATGTCTCAGAAGTCACGCGGTTGTGTCTCATGTTAACTTCAGAAAAAGCAAAGGAAAGAAAAGTAAGCAACGAATCTTTTAACAGTCCTTTTTTAGCATGTGTGTGCTTCTTTTTGAAAGAAATTCATGCATCATTTTATGTCAGGCAAATTAGCAAAGTTGTATGTGTGTCTGAAGTGGAAGGGGGGGGAGGGTAAACGTTAAGATATTAAAAAACAACAACATTAGGGCCCCTTACTACCTAAATCACTCGACTGTTAGGACACCCGGCTTAGGACATGTAAATTCTATAATAGAAGTTCTAGATTGCACATGTGTTCATAGACTTACTTAGTATCTGTTGATTCTCTAATGATCTGGTAAATAATTAAAAAAATACTAATTATGATTTCTTTAATACTTTTAAATCACCAATTCCAGGATTCCTGTGTGTCTGTGCAGCGTTACCTAAAGGAGGCACATGTGCGACAAGCCATTGATGAAAATACTGATCACAAGAGGAAGAATTCATTGACCTGGGATGTGATATTCTYAAGGGCAAAGGAATATGTTATCATGGAGATGGAGCACTTGGATGGMTTGTCTTCAAAGAAAAGTGCAGCAGAAATCACAGGCTCTACAAAGACAAGCAGGACTAACAAAATTATGGTAGGTTATGGAAAATATGGGAGAAAATAATAAAGTTTGTGTTATTTCTAAAACTTTAAATCTTCCATCCTCAAGGGCACTTGAAAAGCTCTTACAAAAGATGCTCTTAGAAATGTGATTGTGACAAAATGAAAGATAGACCGGGAGTATACATATTCATGTTTGTGGTACTYTATGGTAAATTTGAACAGCACACAGTTGCTGTACAGGTATATTGATCACTGTAGTCTGATGATAACTTTGGATTGTTGGTGAATATTTTGTTACTATCTTTCTTGTTCTGTGAGTTGGGTGCCACAAACATAAATATATATACTGTACTTGGTCCATCTTTCAGTTGGTATTTACTAAAATTTTGGATGTTGATGGATCTAAGAAATGTGCTTGATTACTCTTTGAAAATAGACCTCTTTAGCTGAKGGCACAATGYTTTTCCATYTCAGACCAAGTGTCATTYCCTAGAGTATCATTTCTTTGTTTATTGGTTTAGTCCTAGTCTGCATGCAGTCCAACTTTTAACTCTGGGAGTTATAGTTTGGCATCATGCAGGCCATGGTTGTCATCATGAATTGATTTTTTGTCTCAAACCTTAATATGCCGCTAATATTTTAATTTTTAAAGCATATTATTGAAACCATATTTTCAACTTTTTAATCCTCAGTCAGTTGTTTCTTTCATCAGTTTTGTCATCAAAGTTGCTGATTCACGTAAGTCTTTTTTACAGTTATTGAGATCATAAGACAACCAACTCAAACCAAACGATTTGAAATTGAATCCTGAGACAAAACCAGCTCTGCTTACATGTACATGTGCAATGCCAATTTAGTCCAGGAATTAAACCCAAGATTGTAGAGGTGGGACTTGTGTGCACTACAGCTACGCCATTCTCAATTACTCTTAGCAATCAGCTACATTAAGCTAGCTCATAAGAGATGAATCCCACCACAAAAATGAAAAAAAAAAATAGAAATAAAAAAATAAATCAGTGCTTGTCCCCTGGTATAATATAACATTTCTTTGGATAGCCATGAGTTTTCTGTTGTTGTTAAATTCCCCTGTGTGTTTTGCACCTCCTTACCCTGGTTCCTCTTACCAAAAACTGATAAATATAAGGCATAAAATCAATATGACTTTGACTTATTTGTCACATATGAGTAGAGCGGTTTGTTCTCCTGTTCTTCAAGATTTTTTCTCWGGAYTCTYTGGTTTTTYCTCCCTCCACAAAATWAACTAAATTCTAATTTRATCTATTGGTTGCCTTATCAAGTGGGTTGTAAAATCTGTTAGGCTTTCCATCCACCCTGAAGTGGTAAATCTGATGACTATTGTTTTTAATTTATTATTCATTGCAGGAGGGCCACACTTGAAGATTTCAGATGTCACYTCCCACGTCTTATTTGTGCTGAACTCAGAGTTGTCAAAATATATTGGAAAAGCTTACTGCCAGATCCTTCTTAATCTTCTCAAGTCAGCAATAAACATTCCCAAATACAAACAGGAGATACCCCAGCAGCACTGGAAAGGTAAGGAAAGACAAGTTTTTTTCTTTTTGTAAATGTACAGCTGTACAGTCAATTCAAAAWATKTTATTATCGACTGGCTCAAACGTATCCAACTGGACCAAAAGGCATTAGATCTCTTAGGTTTGCTTGTTTATTTGATGTATGTTGGCGCAATGGTCAATCAAGGACAATTTGTTTTATACAGTACATTCTACTTTAAATGACCTTTTTATCTTGGTTGTTTTTTGTGCACATTTCAGACCATGTGATGCCACTCTTGGGAGTCAGTTCTTTCATGTGTAGATATTTTTAAATGTTTGTTCTAAAAGAATAATTCTCAAGGGAATGTCATGCAATCTGAAATGGGAAATTTGCATACAAAGCTAAAGAGGTCTATTTAAGGTTTGAGGCTTGAAACAGTTTTTCTTGAGTGCGCACATACTGTACTCTACAGCTGATGACTTAGACATTGCAATTGAACTAATGCAAAAGGAAAAGTTTGTTCTTAAAAATTTCAATATTCAAACTGAAAAAAACTAAAAAACTGTAYGGTGAAATTTCTTCAAATTTTGCATATGGCTTTGATTTATGTTTTAAGGAAAAATTTAAAAAATTCTGAAAGAGAGAGAACTATTCCAAACAAATTTTATTGATTTTTACGAATTCCCTCTTTTAGAATTTTTCTTTTTTCACCAAATTTTAGATTATGATACGAAGTTTAAAATGAGTTATGATTTTTTTAATGAACATTTTTGATGGCATACCAAGGGTTCTGATGTTGTCATAGTAACATTGTATGTCATTCTTTTCATGTTCATTGTGGTCTTTGGTCTATGGCCTTTGGCTTTCCAGTCTTACTTGCTGTCATAATCTATATATTAGTTCATAATTGTGAGTCTATGTGAAGGCACAAAACACTTTTCAGGAGCTTCCTTCCACACGTGTCCGCAAATTTTTGTGTCCGTATCTGCAAATTTTACGGAAACGGATATGTGTGGAGGGTGAAAACGATTTGAATAYGCTGCATGTGGACGCAAACATTTTTGTATCCACAAAAAATAATTTGYGGATACAAAAATTTCYGGATAGGTGTGGACGGGGCCTTAATGTCTCTTTTGTTAACAGAAATGCTAGATATCTTTATTACCTTTGCTGCTGATCCACCATCATGGCTACCAAAGGATTCTGGTCATGTAACCAGTATAATCCAGCTTGTTATCACTTGTGCACAATGTCAAGTTCTGCAAAGCCCAAAGCTATTCAAATTCTTCTCAGAGGTCTTCAAAGATCACAGGTAAAAATTATAAAAGTTTGATCAAATACATCTTACTGTACCACCAAAAGTCTCTTGTTGCTTGTGGATGATTCTTGARTTTTATCTTGAATGATTTTGTTGTGTTATTTTCCGTCAATAAATTTGGGTCCACAGAGTTGTCCGTATTATAGAGATGTCCACAATATAGAGGTATCTGTGATATAGAGATGTCTGTAATATGATAT
>NW_022261720.1:56882-69409 GCF_009602425.1 Actinia tenebrosa | reverse complement strand
ATTGGCTAGAAAATGACATGTCTCTCTTGTGATTGGTTCATATCAGTTGATGTGCAAAATCGTGCAATTTAGAGCTCAAAATCGTGCAATTTATGCTGAAATCACTGCTGCAGGGAACCAATCAGATTGCAGGATTTGCTTGTGATTTCAAAATGGATGYAATAAAAGGGGGAATCACTTCGATAAATTAGAAATAAGTGTTTTGAAAGGAAATGACTATGATGAAATTCGAAAGTCTCCCAGTCGGTCAATTTAGTACACATCTTATTTACTAGAAGATATATTGAAACCCCTAACACCGGGCCCTACGGTACAGGGCGGGGAATTTAACATACGTGTATAATGTTCGGTTAGATTTAGCACTTTATTTATTTATTTACATTCATACTTTAACAGGAGCTTCTTCACTTATAAATGTGATTTTCAAGAAGGTCCTGATAAATAAGATATTTTTACTGAAAAATATGTAAAAAGAGAATTTGGAGGTTGAATATCGAAACCAGCTCGTTACTGAAAAGTCAACATCATTATTACTAGTATGTAAAAATGTAAAAGATGAAAAGTTCAAATTATTTCCACGGGTCCCCACGGGGAAGGATCATTACTGTTAAGATTATTGAAATTGTTGCTCTTAAAATCGTTAAGCCGTTCACGTTTTATTCTCCGTATACCCGTAAATCTACGCTGTTAAATGCGCGTTAAATCTCCGGTCTCGCCGCGTTAGTTACCAACCCTGTCCCGGGGATCCGGGGGTGGGTTTCAAGGGCAAATCCAGGGGGCAAAGAGGGGCTGAAGCCCCTTCCCCCCTTCAGCAGAAAAAAACGATGCTTTATTATATTGTTTTCCGTTGTGTCTACGGAAGAAACTCAATTAGCCCCCCCTAAACTCAATTAGCCCCCCCCCCTCTAAACGTTTGGCTGGATCCGCCCTTGGATTTCAATCGACTATTGCATTAAAATCGATGCAATTTGTCGTAAATYTTTATTGGATACAGATTTAACGGAAAGTGGCTTCCTAAAGTCGCGTCTAGACTATTTCCTTGATAAGTATCTTTGATAATCAGTGGAGCACCAAACAGTTGCATAGAATCTCCTTGGATTAAGGGGCCAGTCATCATTTAAGTCGGGGGGGGGGGGTGAGGGTGGAGAAGAAAACGGGGGACGCTTCTCAATTTTTTTCTATTGGAACATGCGGGGCCTTGAAAGGTCAAAAGGAGGATCGGGAGGACTTTTTAAACGATTGAAGGTGGTACCCGAAAAACGTGAATGCTATTAAGTTGGGGTCTGGAAAATTTTTTGCATCGATAACATTTTCTCCTCCACCCCCCACCCCCATCGACTTAAATAGTGACTGATCCCTAAAGTGATTTAAATAGAAAATAGTATCGGCGCGAATATCAGTAAAACCACTACACCACCCTTGATTACCATTAGACATATTGTAAACAATTTAATCTTCTTGGATTAACGTTTTCAATTCTGGGATATTTTTAAGGCTACGTTTTTAAGCAGCATTGGTTACTTCGTCAGTAGAGTCGAGCCTGTTTTAGGGGACTAAATAGACGCCATTATAAATTTGTCCCCTAAAAGTGCACCAGGATAAACTGCGATGTCAACTCGACACGGATTTTTCTTTAACCTCGGAATGACTTCCAATCAACTTCCTATCAGAAACTCCCATCATAATTATTTTTAGCGGAGGAGAAGACGGATGCGGTCTCTGAACGTTATTTCTTCATAACGTTAACTCGGAGCATCGAATGCATTTAATCAAATGTCCAATTGCTATGCAGTATCCAAGCACTACTGAAATCCCTTAAAGGGCTTATTTTAATTACAGTTAAAACAAGAGACTTGGAAAATTAGATCTTGAACGATTAGGTCGATCATAATTTATTAATGTCTCCTTCGCTTTTTAATTAAAAAAATCGTATTCTAGCGAGTTCGATAGAAATTATAAATTATTTCCAATTTACCAACGCTTGGAATTAATGCGAGGTATTAATTTTGTCTATCGTATTTACGCGTATATCTACCTCTACGATTTCGATCATCGAGCAGTTTTGATTGTTTGTGGTGGAAGAGAGCTCTGAGTTACTCGTCGTACAGTTTTCATCGATGTGGTAGATCCTATTTCAGTTTAAGGTAAAATTTGATATTTCTGTGGGTGTGGTAGAGCGTTATTCTGMTTCTAATTTTAGTGAAATAATTTGGACGCACGAAAGGAAGGGAAAGAAGCAGGAGGGAAACAAAGGAACATGATAGCTGAAAAAAGTAATGAGAAAGAAAGGAAAGGAAAGGAAAGGAAAGGAAAGGATGGGAAGGGAACGAAAGGAAAGGAAGAGAAAAGCAAGAATTGAAAAGAAAACTAAGACAAAAACATATGATATAATAGGCCGGATATGTTTCTCATTTTTCTTATTTCAAAAGATATATAAATTTCAGCACATTTCTGTCGAAAATCATAACTTACTTCCTTACGTTGACTTTTCGTCGCGCTTATTGATACAAAAATCTAAATCTTCAAAATATATAAAGCCTATCAAATAATGACGTCATTTGCATTCACTTCATTGAAAAGTCATCGACATGCTCAACAAATTTCGATCACTGCCCTTGTCGACTTCTTGCAAAAGAAATGCGTAAAAACGTGGAGTGTTCTTATATTAGAGAGTTTTAGATTGACTTTTTTTTCTCCCCGCAAACGGCAAACGTGACCACGTTTTCATCGTTTTCCTGTATTTTACTTTACCTTTTACAAACCTTCTCACCAAGCGCAAATACTATTTTGTTTTTCTACTACTTGGACTTTTTTGCGATTCTTTTTCAGTAATTTAAAATGATTTTTTACTGGTCAACTGACGTTCCACGTTTGCCGTGAACGTAAATCTAAAACTCTCTATTCTTGCAGCTTTTGCCAACGCACGACTACTTTCAAWACCATTCGGAAAACTATTTTTTTTCCATGGAAACGAATATTTAGAAAAATACAATTAGCGTTTTTTTATAAATTAAATCTAACGAGAAGACGGAAGAATAGGACACTCCATTCCTTTGTCAAAATTCATCAGTTTTCATGATTTTAAACGCGAGGTTATAAACAAATAGACCAAACTGACTCTTGAAATACTTAGATAGATTGTATATTCTAGCCGGTTGCGCCAGAGAGAACAAAAACCTTACTTAAGCTTTTAGAAAATYGGATTTGTGCCTTAGTTGGTAATTGTGGTGTGTGCTTCAAAACGCGCCGGTAATAATACTCTAGTATACTATGGAAAAAAAACTAATTGGATAATCTAGGTAATATAGCAGAAGGCCTAAAAAGTGTTGGTACTGATCGATTATTATAGTATCATAAGTTGCACGTCTGAGCGCTGACTAATTGGCCTTCAAATTTATTTATCGATACCTTGAAACAACCTCTAAGTCAGGGCACGCATAACTCACAGATCCAACCCTGAAACAACCTCTGGGCTGATCTAACTCGGGCATAGCGAACTCATAGATCGAACCCTGAAACAACCTCTGGGCTGATCTAAGTCAGAGCACGCATAACTCACAGATTGATCCCTGAAACAACCTCTGGGCTRATTTATCTTAGAGAACGTCTTAGGTTTTGCGGAGCGATAGAAACCGGAGAAAATCCTCAAACAATTAGACCCAAGCATGGACTATTTAGTATGGACGCGGTAATTACTTTATATTTAGTGCYGTCCTTTCGTTTGTATTTCAAACGGATGTTGGTGGAGCAGAGTTGGAAAGGTGACAAGAAATAACGGTTAAGTTTGCTCCGGGACTGAAATGCCTCAGTCTCTTTGTCTCCGTTTCGTTGTGCTTGGTGGAGGTCGGTTCAGTATGTGTTCTTCTGGGAAAATTTTCTCTCCGCTTTCTTACTCTACATGATCAAGCACACTTTTTAGAACACAACAATGGGATTATTTTTAGATCTAGAAATATCCACTTATTTCCGAAGCTTATTTGTTTTCCTGGTGATTTCCGATTCYCCTCAACAGGACTATTTCTTTTCCAGAAAAATTGTGCTCGATCAGTGACGAGTTTTCTTTGAGGATTCTCTTTGAGTTTGCCGTACACTGACTTAGATCAGCCAAGAGGTTGTTTCAGGGTTTGATCTGTGAGTTAACCATGCCCTGACTTAGATCAGCCCAGAGGTAGTTACAGGATTCAATATGTTTGTTAGCAGTGCCCTCAGATCAGGCAAGAGGTTGTTTCAGGGTTCTATCTGTGGGTTAGCCATGCCCTGACTTAGATCAGCCCAGAGGTTGTTTCATGGTTCGATATGTTTGTTAGCAGTGCCCTCAGATCAGCCCAGAGGTTGTTTCGAGGTTCCATCTGTGAGTTAGCCATGCCCTGACTTTGATCAGTCCAGACGTTATTTCAGGGTATCTAAGGGCTAGGCGAACTAGGATTATTTTTGATATACATCTATTTTTGAGTGTACATTTAWACATTATATCGCTAGTTCACACTCCCGCTTTCGCACCCTAGTATCTAAGTCAGCTATGTTACAAAAACAGAMAAAGAAAATTTCAATTGAAAAATAAAAACAAAAGTTACTTATTCTAAAGAGTATACCTTTTCAAAAATTCACCTTTAACGTTTGTTAACATTTTCTAAAACAATCGTTTTCCTTTTTTTTTGTTTTCTTGCATTTTGATTTGTGTGAATGCTTTTTTGTCAATTTTGATGTCAGTTTTTCCCGGTTCTGACAGGTGTAAATAACCTCTATATTCCACGAAGAGTTTTATTGACCATTTTATTATACCTTCAAATGTCTTCTCTACTAAATGTTAAGTAGAAATTATTTTCGTTTGCTTTTTTTTTTCAAAATTTTATCCCCGTTGCTAAAAATAAAGAACTTACCAAAGATTGTTAGCGAATTTTTTATCCTCTTCAACGCACCGCACTTTTACGGAAGTCTATTAGAATGACCACACGTCCTGAGAATAAAAGAACAGCTTTCCTATTCAATATTTCTATGTATTATATTCTAAAGCCGAGTACATAACGTAAACATCATCCCTGTGTTTGCTTTGTACATCATTAGTGTTGCTATAGGAACGCCCATCTTGGCAAGGTATATATGGATCGGCTTTGACTCGTAGTTCTTAGACTGTCGTTTTTTATTTGCAGTGAAGACACAGGCGTTCAAAGATTGCTGGTGAACAGACTTCAGCGCCTGAATATAACGAACATTATAGAACAAAAGAAGTTGACGCTCTAAAGTTTATRGTGAAGACAAGTTGAATATACTAAGTACAGCAGATGTTGTAGAATGGACAGAAAATATTTCGGGATCGCTCTTGTTTGATCTGCACAGTCGCCGTGATCGACAGGCAAGCATCGAGACAAACTCCTGTCTTTTTTCAGTTATTATCTCGATTGAAAAATGACGACATCCATGGATTCAATATCTTCTACTCCTCAAGTAATGGTCACGAAAGGCTCTCTACTGAATTCACAATGCGACGAATCTCTCGACCTGGTATTTTGGGTACTGGACGGAATGATCGCAGTAGTAATATTCATCGGGAATATTCTTACTTGTTTGGTATTTTTATCCAAGCGTCACCTACGACAAAACTACATGAACATATTCCTTTTAAGCCTTGCGCTTTCAGACATGCTAATGGCGTTGCTGGTTGCGCCGTGGTTTGCAAGTTATTGCGAAACAAAATGCAAATATACTTTGTCGAATTATTGTTTTTGGTTTGGCATGATGAGAGATATTCCCTTCCAAAGTGTTGTACTCAATTTGGTGGCGATAACGTATGACAGGCACCTCGCAGTGTTTCGTCCTCTTGTCTACGGCGCAAAGATGACTAAGAGAAGAGTCTGCATTATCCTAGCTCTAGTTTGGTGCACTCCTGTTATTACAGCTCTTACGCGCATGACCTGGACTTTCAGTGATATCCCATCAGAGAGGAAAACATTCATTGACCGATCCTTCAACATTTTCCTTATATTTGTTTTCGTACTTTTACCGATAACTGGGATTTTTATCGTCAATTTGATGATAATGTATACCATCCAAAAACACAACCGTGTTGCACCAAGGCATCAGGCAAGTCAGAGTAGAAGCCATAGTGAAACGTCTGAATCCGAGCGTAGAGAGAGGGTTCGCAAAAAGAGAGGCACGATGTCATGTGTACTTGTCGTATTTGTTTTCTTTGCCTGCTGGCTGCCAAGAATCGTATACAACTTTTTTTTYCTCGCAAAGACACCTCATCTTGCTACAACTCCTTTTATTAAAGTCTCCATGTTTTTTCTTCTTTTGCAAAGCACAGTGAACCCAATTATCTACTCTTTCTATAGGCAAGAATTTCGTCAGGCAGCGTTGGGACTGCTTCGAAGGTAGTAGTCGTAGACGGTAAATCAATAGACTGCTTGTTTGAGACGCTTGAGACTTAACTTTTCTCAAAAGAAGAAAACCCAAGATTTTTTAAACGCCCAAATATCCGTTTCCAAAACTTAGCTCGGAAATGACTCGACTTTGATACGAGAGAACAAACAATGAGCTGGTTAAAGTGCTTATAAATTAAACTTTTCAAGGAGAAAATTTTATTAAACGTTGGCTGGCAAATCTTCCTTCTAATAAGAGTCTTCTCTTAACCGAATGCTGTAGACTACCGCTAGGATTACTAATAACATTTTATTTGTCTTGTAGATACATAGTTCCTACACTGGATTTATCATATTGACACAGTAAATAAGTCTAGATGAAGGGCTTTTTCTTTGGAAAAACATCTCTTTCTCTGCTTCATATTTACATTTGAAACCAGTCTTGTACCAGTTTTCTTGGCAATTATTTCAGATGTTATAAATAAATTTAAGTCTAAGTAAAGTAAGGTTGTTTTTCATTTTTCTTCAAGATAAGTTTTGATGAGTTAAAACTGAAAAGCGTTTTTTCAATACAAGGAATAAACAGCTGCTTTTCTTTTTTTCTTTTTCTTTTCTTCTTCTTCTTCTTCTTTTTTTTTCTTTTTCTCTCGTATTATTCAAAATGTTTCCTACGCTTTGTCTTGAATTTTAATGTTTTCTAATGAAACTATAAAGCTTGACTGTGACCTGTCAGTAGCTCATATTTCTAATTTCCAAAAATTAACTTAAAAAATGCAACATCTTCAATTATAATTGCCCTTCACCGTCTGCTAAATAAAAGAATTTTCGAAACCAAAAGAAAAAAAAATTGTCAAGGTTGTCAAAAATGAAGACCAGGTGGTCTTGACTTCGTTCGGGTTTCTTTCAACTAGTTCAAGGGGAAAATTAAATTTACTGCATGTCTAGAAGTTATTATTCAAAAAGATTAAAAAGCGCGCTTGATAATTGAGCCAAATTTATGGAGTTTATATATCTGTGGACAAAACATAGTTTTTATTTTGTTTGGGATATATTTTTATCTCAGTTTTTTCAAACACTTTATTTTTTGCATGCTTTTCGATATTGCATTGTATAGATTTGCATTCATGATATCAATGGGACYCTGTGGAATTTTCTTGTCAATGTGTACTGAACAATTCAAGTTATGCATTCTATACTAATTTTCAAAAGTTTGATGCATAAAACCTATTGCATCTGGTCGCCCTTGGATGTTACGATGTGTATAAACAAAGGCAAGCAGGTATTATGTGGTTCAGTTGTGCATGCTATACTACTCAAAGAAAATATCTAATATATCTAATGCGCAAAACCTGTACTTTTTTGTGCAATAAATAATGAGTAATCCAGGTATCTTGTCCTTTTTTGTGTATACTCTCACACATCAGGTCAACTGTTTTATTTCTGTCCTTTAAACAATACCCAGAGTTCCTTATTTCGGTCCAATTTTATTGTCCGCTGTTTCTAAATCATGCACTTCACATCTCGTCAAATAAACCTGATGCTGTCATGACTTATATGTCCAAAGTTGACAATGTTGAAGTCATCTGGAATGAACTACGTTTATCCTAGAATCTTAGTGGAATAAATTCGAAGAAGTTATGAAAATAACAAGAGGTTGATTCGATGGAATGGGAAAAAACTTGACGTATTGTATTGTATTATTTTTTCTTTCTTTCTTTCTTTGTTTCTTTCTTTCGTTTGTTCGTTCGTTCGTTCGTTCCTTCTTTCGTTCGTTCGTTCGTTCGTTCGTTCGTTCGTTCGTTCGTTCGTTCGTTCGYTCGCTCGCTAGCTCGCTCGTTCTCACTACCTATTTCTATACACTACTGCATGCGCAACTCTTTTAACATAAGATTTCCTCGTTTTGTCAATCGTTTTGTCTTTTGTCAATCGTTTACCCTGCACATACGCATGCAAATGACGTGACGTAAACCGTCGTTATACTGGACCGCGGTCAAGATAGAAAATACCGGCCGTTCCAACAGCCAATAACAACGCACGATTTTTAGGATACCGGGCCGCGAAAAAAAATAAAATAAATAGCACTTATCTGCTTCAAGTTTATACACTTGACTAGAAACACAATTGATYAAATCAAGAATACTCTAGTTAGGAAAAGGAAGCGCGTTATACTCGTAAAAAAAATATTTTGAGCATAACTTTTCTAAGGCCCCGTCCACACTATGCCGGATAAATTTGAATCCGCAACTTTCACACCGAAACCGGAAAAAAAAAATTTCCGTCCACACATGAAAACGGAGAAAATGTTTCGCGTCCACGCACTAGTCCGATCAGAGGCGGCAAAAGCGCTTCATTGCACACCTGAGAATGCGCTTCGAAGCTGAAATTGATTCCGCGGTGAATTTTTATCCTTCCCGCCATGTTCCCATGACGTCATCGTATTAGAAAAGTTCCGGATACGAAATGTTCTCCGTCCACACTAATACGGCTAGCCGGCGTTTTCAAATTGTTCCACTCTGGAGACCGTATTCGAAAAGTTCCGTTTTCGGTGAAGAATTGTTCCAGATTTGTCCGGACTAGGGCGGTAGGCCTAACCGGATAAATAACAATTCGGATTCAAATTTATCCGGCATAGTGTAGACGAGGCCTAAGTCACGAAATCTTCCCAATTTTACTGAATTTTCGTGTTTTTTGTTTTGTTTTGTTTTGTTGTTTTTTTTTTGTTTTTTTTGTTTGTTTGTTTGTTTGCTTGTTTGTTTTGTTTTGTTTTTGTGGCCCGTCAAGATTGGATGCGCAAGCAAATTTGAGAAAACTGTATACTCAAAATTGAATTGTAAAAGTTTCTAATTTTGGACGTTAAATTTGGTCGCTCCAAACTTATGAAGATGTTTACTGAAAAAAAAGTGAAAGCAAAACATATTGATTGGTTTTGTTTATTGAAGTGTGTCGTCCAGTTAGTTAGTGTTACAATATTTAGTTGTGCTTTTTCGAAGTTTTTTAGTAATTGTATCCATAAACATAACTTTTGGTCATCCATCATTTGATTAAACGACATCGCGTGAAAAGAACTGAAATGTCAGGCTCATTCACGGGAACGGATTTTCCCCCGAGCTTTGAAATTTTTAATAGTGCAACGTGTGTTTTAATTATTGATAGAAGGAAACAGGGCATGTGATTAACGACATCGCCATCGCGTGAAAAGAAACTGAAATGTCAGGCTCATTCACGGAAACTGATCCCCCCACCCCCCACCCCTAGTTTTTTTGACCTTTCAAATTTGACTAGTGTAGCGTGTGTTTTCATTATCGATAGAAGGAAACAGGGCATGAAAGAAAGAAAACGAAAATATAAAAAAAATGACGAAAGAGAATGCATGAAAATGCCTTGAAAATGTAAAGGTGGTTGAGAGGAAAAGTTGTCAAGAACAGGAAGAAAAAATGAAAAAGAAGAMATGCAAAGAAAGGAAGAAAAGTAAGAAAAAAGAGGGGGAAAAAACGATGATAGCAAAAGTGTAGCGAAAACCTTTGAATATTGTATTCCACATCAGGATTCAAGTCGTGCGTCTGTAAACCAAAACAAAAACAAAATCGACCTTGTCATTTATTTCGGTCAATAACAAATTTACTACCGGACATGAGGAAACCACTTGAACAGACCATTAAGAATATTTCAAAGTATTGTTTGGCGATAAAAAGACAAGTTGTGGGGTAATTAAATTTATCAATAAAAAAAGAAAATTTAATCGCGAAAAATATATATCCTCTTTTTCGCCTGATGCGATGTCGTGATGGGGCTTGATGTTTCCTATGAAGAATCGGTAATTAAGATACAAGCCAATTTGCGTCACGTTTATGAAGCTTAATAGTATTTGCGAATCGGTTTATGCTTGCTAATGAGAGCACTAATTTGCGAAACGATTTTTCAGTTCCCCGCTGTTTTGGTTTTTTATCAAGCAAATGATTTTATTACGAAATATTCGGGGTATTTTTTATTTTGTTTGTTTTTCTCTCTTCTCTTCTCTTCTCTTCTCTTCTCTTCTCTTCTCTTCTCTCTCTACACCTTTCCTCCTTAACATAACTACGACTCACACCTCAATTACTGATTCTATTTTTAGAAGTTAATTATGCTTGAGGAACCAAGATCCCGCCCCAAGGCGGAATGTACCTGCTGAGCCATTCAATAACACTGTCAAMGCCTTCTAAGAGAACACTTTCCTCTTTCAACGACTTTTAAACTTACCTGCTTTTTTGTCTAATTAAAATAATCTGCTCTTTATAGTCCTAGTCGTTATACTAAAAATAGGTCTGAACGCGCGTTATTCCTACAAAATTTACTTAATCTTGTGCAAAAACATTAAATTTAATGCTTTCCGTTCTAAATTCTTATTTATGAATCGATTTTTTAAATGAAAAACAAAGATCGGAAATTCAGGTCATTAAATTGAACTAGAAAATTTCATCGTTATATTTTGAATCTTTGGACACGGCCACAAAATAAATAAAAGTTTTGTTGACTTTCTTTTGACAACCTCACAATTGCTTCCAGTCATTTGATTAAAAAACTTCCACGCCGCGAACAGGTCATCTATCATTTAGYGTCAAATCCGACTCTTTTATTAGATTTTTTGAAGCGATCAAGCAAATATCACGAATGCGCATCATATTGTGGGAGAGATTTTATCTCTAGCGTGAAAGCTTTTGAGCGATTTAGCTTCTCCAATAACACCTGTGTTCCGTTAGAACGAGCGATGCGGTCTGTTTGAATATCATTGTCACTCCATTCTTCCCGCTACATATTAATATTAGATATTAAATGAACACTTGAGAAAACGTTAAAAAAGTTAACATAAATTTGCGAATGATTATAGATTAAAGAAAACTTTTTTTTTACAAACATTTACGGTTTTTAATCAAAAATTGTTAATATATTTTTTCTCCCTTCCTTTCTTTCTTTCTCCTATTTTTTTAAAACGAAAGAAAAAGAGCATTTTTTTTCGACATTGTTATTTCATCAATCATTGCATGAGTCAAACTGTCGATTGAAAAGAAAATATTTCAGCATTTGAAATTTATATTACATGGGCACCACAATTAAAGCCCATTTGCTGTTCGATGCTGGAAAGTGCTTCCTATACTTAAACATATTTCCAGACGAAAATAAGCTTAAATTTTCAAACGAAAGCTTGAAAGGAAAAAGAAAAAGACACTTTAAAAGACAACGTGAATCTTAGTGAACAGCAAGACTCATACTAAACAACGGAAACAGCTATATTTTGTTTTGGTTTAGAAATCATTTCTATTGAAAACCAACTCCTGAAGAAAAAGCTAGAGAAATTGATAAGAACAAAAATGCGAATCTTAGTGAACAGCAAGACCCTTTCTAAACAACGGAAACAGCTATATTTTGTTTTGGTTTAGAAATCATTTCTATTGAAAACCAACTCCTAAAGAAATAGCTAAAGACATTGATAAGAACAAGAAAGAACAAGGTTTAAGAGAATAGGTTTAAAAGTGGTTCACAAGATTTTTACAAAAGATGGAAAACGAGATTTTTTAAGAAAAGTCCTAAAAGAGCTAGGTGAACTTCACTTCAAAAACCAATTATTTGAAACAGTTGGAGACAAAGTCCACAAAAAAGTTTTTATTTTTTTAAAGGATCTTGATGGGTGGTTCGATGGGGTTCCTATAAGCGTTTTTAAAGGATTAGCTAGAGATGCGATAATGACAAGAAACAATTTAAAAAAAATAGTTTTAAAAGGATTTTYGAAGGTGGCTCAAAGTAGTCGAAGGGGTGCTTCGAAGAGGGTCACGTCGCGCGCGTGACAGTAAAACAAGTTGTTTTTAAAGGTGGTGCGATGGAGTTTTTCTCGGCGCGTTTTGTTTAATAATTTCAATTGAGCTTCTAAAAGATAATTAGAGATATAGACAGCCATAAAGCAAGGTTTTTTAAAAGCTAGGGTGTTGGGATTTTCTCAAGTTCCTTTGCACTTGTGTTGATAATCTTTAATGAGGCAAACCTACTCACTGAGCGTGGTTTTCAGTAGTGCCCTAAATAAGAATGTACAACGAGCAATTTTACAATAATACAATTAAAGAAATATAAATAAACAAAAATATGGATAAAAAGATAAATTAAATACGATAAGAAAAATGTAAAGTTATAAAATATAAA
>NW_022261720.1:42503-53200 GCF_009602425.1 Actinia tenebrosa | reverse complement strand
GGTTGCTTTGCCTGTTTTTCTTCTCTCTCTTCTCTTATTCTTTCATTTTTTAAAAGCCACTAATCTAACAGTATAAATTTTTCAGTATTCAAATAAAATTGTTAAGATCTAACATTTCATTTAAACTATCGGTTATTCTAACTCACGGGATTCTTGTGGACACAGGAAGCCCAAGTATTGATAAAAATAACTTTACCGATACGCCGCACACTTCACTACATTTCTTATCCCACGTCACGTGGGACTTCGGAACGGGACGACAACACTTGTGATTTGATTATATAACGGTTAAGCACCTACTAGAAGTCAAAACTTAAGATTTTTTTTAAAACATAGGTAAAATAACGAAAAATAGTTGTGGCAGCCGGGTTCGATTCCGGCACTCAGCGTCGCATGTCAGTAGAGTTTCTCGTTGCCTTTTTCATGTACTGGCGTGTTTTTTTTTTTTTTTTTTTTTTTTTTTTTTTTTCTTGTAAAATTCTATCTTTCTTCCTTCCTTCCTTCCTTCCTTCCTTCCCTTCTTCCTTCCTTCTCTGTTATCATCCTTCTCTTTCTTTTTCCCTACCTTTTTTCTTTGTTCTTGTTTTTATCTCCTGTTTATTAGTTATTCTTATTCCGTAATTTTTTTTCCACACATGAACACCTGACTATCTTTATTTTAATATATTTACTTATTTTTTCCCCAAAAACAAATACTTGCAATGTTATTCCTAATTAACAGATATCTCAGGATGATCGAAAATAACTCACACCTTGCCGGCTAAAATCACAAAACATTTCTATGTGTACCGCGTTTATTGGTTCAAAACATAGCAAGCCATTTAAGCGTATGCACCCAAGTAGCTTCGAAATGGCATCCCAACCTAAGATTTGTCGGTGAATGCATGGTGTGCATTTTTGCGCATTCTGATTGGCTTAAAGCGGAAGCCATTTATGTGTTTTTTCACCTGTGCATCTTGTGAACTTCCAAATCCTTGGACTTTTTGATTAGTTGAGAGAGGAAGCCATTTAAACGTTCTTTCTGTAGACTACACTCAAATGGTTTCCCAATGTAATCCTTTTGATTGGATGATGTACATTTTCCTGCGTATAGATTTTGATTGGCTGAGATCAAAAGATAGCTAGGATACTCGATATCATAGTATATGTTTTCTTACGAATTTTGCTTCATGTAACCGTAGTACCTTTAATTAAATATTTTTAGCACGATTTTGCTAAAAAAAAACAACTTTAAAATCAAAAGAAACGGTAAAAAAGGAAGGAAGGAAAGAAGAAAGAAAGAGAAAATTTTACTTATACAATAAAACCAACATAAAGCTACATAAAAAAAACAGTCTTAACCAACTCTCTCTACATTCTCTCTCATCAATTCCTTTCTGTTTGTATACCATTTTTTTCTGACAAGCTTTAGTCCTAAGATTATTACTTTAATTTTGTAATTCAGCCATCTGGCGAAGTTTCTGACGTCTTTTTTCCTTTATGTTTACCAAAATCCCACCTTTTGACAAAGAATATCTGAAGATTGAAASGTCGACGTACTTAAAATTTTGAATTCATTGCAAAAGTTGACCCAAGGAAGTAAACAGTAGTATGAACTGAAATATCCGAAAATATTTGTTGTATTAAAACTGATAACTTTAGAGGCGAATAAGGCGGTTTATACAGACTTTAAGCTAGTTCAAGGCAATATCTAAATTTTTAAAAATTCGATACACTAATTACTCGTAAAAAAATAGAATGTGAAAAATAATTTCGGAGATTTTGGATTGGTAATTTTATAATCAGATGGGAAAATGAGCAAATGTGTCAAAAATTCAGCTATGTAGTATTTTATGATAACAAAGTTTGTTGACAAAATCAAGTATTTTCACACCTCGAGCATCTTACATATTTCAGTTTTTTTATTAAATGGGTTTGTGAAGTAGCTAGAAATTGATTTTCGCGTGGAGTATTTGCTATATGGGAATGGTGTATCGACCGCATAACTTTCCATGAATTTGTGGAACACATGATTTCAAGGTTAAAAGAGATGGAAACGCAACAGGAATAGGATGGTAGCAGATATAAGGTGAAATGCTGTCTCGATGCAAATGTTCTAGAAATTTTTCTTTTTGAGTTACTAACAAACTTGCAATTATTAACTGAGAATTTAACTCTCCAGTAATCCTCAACTTCAAAAAGAGTTTCAAAATCTAAGAAGAGCTACCGACATTTCTTCCACCAGGAACAGGAAAAACGAAGGATAACGAAATGACGAACGTGAGTTCCAACGAATCAAAAATCTTCATTCCTTGTGACAAGCATCTCGATTTTATTTTCTGGGTCTTGGATGGCGCGGCTGGCTTAGTGGTTTTGGCGGGAAATTTTCTCACATGTATTGTCATTATTTCCTCTCCAATACTACGACATAACGTCATGAACGTATTCCTACTGAGCTTAGCAGTGGCTGACTTCTTAATAGGATTGATATTCGTACCTGGGTACGCTAGTTTTTGTGAAAGTTGTGAGTACGCTTTATCTAAATACTGCCATATTCTCAGCTCTGCGAAAGACTTGCCTCTGGCAGGTGTAACGTTCAATCTCCTGGCTATTTCTTACGACCGCTATATGGCTGTTTTCAGACCTCTGCACTATCATTCTCACATGAACTCGCTACGAGTTGGGATTATCCTCAGCTCCGCTTGGGGAATTCCTATAGTAATGATAATAACTCGCTCTCTTCTCCATTACTTTTGGAGTACAAGTCGAATCGATGATATTATCAAAATATACAATACGTTCTTAGTCGTTGCGTTCGTTATTTTGCCGATTATTATCCTCGTGGTCGTAAATACAATGCTAACGAGGGCTTTACAGCGACAGAACTGCCGTATTCACGTAGTAAAGAGCGAGATTGTATCAGAGAACGCAAGCACCGTCGTAAAAGAAAAAGAGGTGATGGAAAAACACACAAAAAGACGCAAAGGAACCATATCTTGTATCGTCGTTGTTCTAATCTTCATTCTTTGCTGGTTTCCACGAGCCTTTAACAATGTATGGTCACTTGCAAACAGAAACCAAAAAATCAATCCTGTGTTCCGCAAGATAACGATATTCTTCCTAATAGTGCAGTCTTCTGTCAATCCATTTATTTACACCATGTACAGAAGAGAATTCAGGAGAGCTGCAAAAGGGTTTGTTAACTCGCTACAGTTTTGGCGCCGATAGAAACAAGAACGGCCAAAAAATTATTTAGCAAGTTTTGCTACTGGAAAACCTGTGAATTCGGAGAACAACCTCCGAATCACGGGAAAAATCCAGCAAACTCTGCTCTCTACTGATTCCTATCTCTCTCGAAGAATACACGACTTTCATAAAGTCAGTTTTTTCTGATSGAAAAAATAAGGCCTTTTTACCAGAAACTTTCAATTTTCTAACTATTTGAGAAAGTACTTCTATTCATGAAAACTATTTCCAAAACAAAAATGGTTAAATTTGAATGAATACAAAAGTAGTTCATGAAAAACCAAAAATAGGGTTCTGGAATTCAGTGTTTATCTTTGGAGGCCTTTGTGACCTCTTTTTTATGCATTTTCAAAGCTTCGAATGCTCATATCTTCTCAAGAATTTATTACTTTTATTATAGAAACTCACATATGTTATCTACATTAACGAGCTCTATAATTTGAAAGTGTTTTTACTTCAAAAGCATTAATTTTCAACTCATGCAAATTAGCAGCCGCCAGTTATGAAAGGCGTGTATGGAAAAGTTCAACTCGAGCGAGCTATGACGTGCAGTTAAAGCGTGCGTCGAGTCACAAAATAAGGTAGAAAAACCCCACAATACTGAGCTGTCATTTAATATTTTATGAACAAAAATTCAGCTACATGAAATATTCTTTAGCTATTTCCTCTGACGTTAGTAGAATTTAAAAGAGCCAGGAATAACCATATTAATCGGCAGCTTAATTCGCTCGAACGCTTAACTTGAGCATTAAAAGCAAAACTTCCTGTAATAGCTACAGCCATTCTCAATCACACGCTCCTTCTATCGATTGTTTCTGTCGCGATGGAGAAGGTTTTGGTGGACGTCACAAACAGAAAGCTTTAAGGGCACGTGCCTAGAGAATGTCATGGAAACGCCTTGATTGACGTCCACCAAAAGCTTCTTTGTCACGATCGCTAGAGCGGCGCGTGTGATTGAGAATGGCTTTAATGTTATGGTTTTT
This sequence comes from Actinia tenebrosa, assembly GCF_009602425.1. The sequence goes on along the minus strand of NW_022261720.1, from coordinate 48,992 downwards.
AGAAACTGAATTTACGATGACAGCTATTACTTTACAAGATTTACTTAAATGTTTAACCAGCTAATCTGAAATAGTGACTCAGAAATAACGTCGCTGTAAAACTGAGGTGTCACGAAGCCTGCAGGAAGTTGGCAAACGAAAAATAAAAACATGCCCGTCAATGGAATAAAAGATGTATGTCATTAGATATTGTGTCACTGTTATCAAGCGCTTAATAGCGATGTTTTTTTCCCTTCGTTTGCTGGTTTGGTAAACCATTATTTCAAAACGAAAATTGACACCTAAGCTTTTCAAATTTTGTCCATTCTGATTGGCTAACTATTTTTCTCAGATCGGCTCGAAGTCATGATAGATTGAACACGTGATCATGAAGATTAATGAAATACATGAAGAAGCGCTTTTAGTGCGGAAGTTGATTCCTTTTCACGTAGTATGTAAACAGCTATGCGTCTATACTTTAAAGATTGAAACAGGCTGTCTTATAAATACTGAATACTGCACAGTGAATTGAAGTTCGCGTCTTCGCGGTACATAAAGAGATTCCTTTTTAAGCCAAAACCAGGCTAAACCAACTTGACGTTTACCTATCGTAGCCAATACAATTCTTTTGGTGTAAATAAAGAATACTTTTCTTTACTTTGTATAGTGCTTGCATTTCGAGTCATAACGGTAAATTATAACGGAAGTCTTTTAGAAGCCAAACTCGGCCTAACAACACGTATAAATACAAAATAGTCCTTTACTTAATAGTGATTTGTAGAGAGGTTCGAGTCGTCTGGTGTAAATTAGTATTATTTCGAGGGTCTGTAGAAGAACACTTTACATGGTAGCCAATATATACCTTTTTGTATAGATACATAATAATTTTCTTGTTTTACTTTGACTTAAATTTCTAAATATTCTAATTTTTCGTATGAGTTGGCATTACAAACGCTTGAAATCATGTAATCAAATAACTCCATAGATAATTCCCAAAAAACTCTCCATAAATCTTAACGTTTATAATTACTGCACATGTGATTGACAGATTTAAAAGCCTTGTACGTCCTGAAGTGTTCAGCGTTAATTACTAGTAATATATCCTGCTCCTCAAGCTGCGCGCTTTCTCCGATTTTCTCCWACTTTGAATAACAATGGTAATCTGAGACCATAAAATCTTACCAGCTATATAAATACCTTCTGTCAACTTAGTGAAGGATTTGAGACATTCCCTGAAGCAACCTGGGCTGAACATTATCAATATACTTCCTTATACTGGCAATTCTGGGAGTGCTTTATCGAAGTATTGACATAAAACATCTAGGATAAGACAGCCAAAGATACCTGTTAGTTTATTGCTCCTGTGATGAATAGTTGATCACTTCACAGTTTTAGACACGACTACTGCGAATTCTGACAAAAATACCTGTTAATTTGTTATGAATCTTTGAAGTTCAAGATTATGCTCTATTACGTACGAGGAACTTTGGAAATGTGCAAAACTTAAAGGATTTCAGCTCTCTTTTTAAATACTTGTTTGAAGTCTGAGTTTAAAGATTGTTGCCCATTATCTCTTTTGAATATCCAAAGTTATCACTTAAGAAAGCGTCTTATTATTTCAAGATATTCAGAAAGTGAATGAAAGCAAGATGAATGAAATCTGGAGCCGGATATATTGGACTCTAACCGCAATAATTGGACTCGTTAATCTACCAGTGAATTCAATCGCTTTTATAGTCTTCGTCAAGGACAAGAAGCTGAAGAAAAAACAAATGAATGTCTTTTTGGCTAGTCTAGCGATTGCGGATATTTTGATGATGGTCGGCGTTGCCCCTGGTTACGCTATCTTTTGCTACAACGGATGGAAAACGACAAACTTTTGTTGGATCTTCGTTGGCGTTAAAGACTATGTTTTTATCGCTACGAACTTAAATATGCTTGCTATCTGTTATGATCGTTATTGTGCGGTTATAAAACCGCTTTTGTACTCGGTACTAATGACTCCGATCAGACTCAAATYTATTTTAGCGTGTATTTGGGTAATTCCAATAATTTTGACATCTATTCGCAACGCGTGGCATTTCAATTTATCTCTAAACTCTATCCACATCGATAAGATCTACGATAATATACTTTTATTTCTAACTGTTCTTTTTCCTCTTTGCATAATGGTTGTGACGAATATCAGAATCATTATAGCTATAAAGAGGCAGACATACTTAATATCTTCATCCCAAAACCTCCAACAACGTCTTGAAAATAACGTGCAGCCATCCAGATTRTCTACACATACTAAACAAGAGTGGAGTCAGAAGAAAAACGGAACCGTTTCTTGTCTCCGTGTTGTCCTCGCCTACGTGATTGCTTGGCTACCGAGGATAGCCTTCAACCTGTATTTCCTGTTTGGTAAACCGGAAAGCGTTCTGTTAATGAGAGTGTCTTTACTGTTCCTGTTCGTGCAGTCCACTCTTGATCCTTTCATATATTCTTATTATAGGAGTGATTTTCGTTTCGCTCTAAGGAAACTATTCAAGAGACGCAGGTCGAATTTTACAAACTGACACTTGTCTAGCGAATTCTGATCGCAGGGAATAAAATAAAAAACCGCTAGCTTCACAATGGGGACACTAGAACCATCAACACCCTGACTTCGAGTTTTTTTGTCACATTTATTAAGAAGGCATACTGTAAATCATCCCTTGGGCCAATAGACCCCTTCACAGTTCCCTGCGCCATCTTGAAAGGTAGCTGTACCTTCGCATCGAAGCGAGACGAACGGTGAGCTTGCAATGATAGAGACCTTTTTTAACACCTTGGACAATTATTCACATGTCTCTATAATTGCAACCTAATCAAATCTTCGGGGACTGAGTTACTGCCCAAGAGAGACAGGGCTTCTGTGCATGCTCAGGAAAACCCTAAAAACATATATATCCAGATGTTTGGGTCGAAAAAAACGGATCATCGAAATCATAAATTAATATTGAAGTGGGGAAGTTTATAGAAAGCTGTGTGTACGTGCGTAATTTGAATCTCCAGAAAAGGAAAGCTCAGAGAAGAAAGAAATAATACTCAAGGGAATAACACGTGATCTCTATTTTAGGGAAACATTTGTTGCTATCCAATAAAGCTACAATGACGTCATCATATTAACTTTAATTACTTTTAATTACTGAAAACATAAATAAAAATCCGGTTTATGCTTATGAGCATGGAACTCATTTAAATATATCGCTGATTGACGATCGCGTAGAGATAATAGCGCAGCGCACTGATTCTGAAAATAGCTTAAAGATTCGGACAAACATTGCATTCTGTTTAACCGCTACGAGGATTATACGAACCGATTTTATTATTTTTACTTAAAGTTACAATCATATCCCATGTAAACTAAGAGTCAACTGCGATCGGCTGTGAAAATTATCTGCTGAAAGTAAACTTGTAAGTTTGTTTGTCCGAATTTCGCCTTTGTCTTCGTTTTYATGACGTCACGGTTGCGCTGCGCTATTGAGTGAGCACCATGAGGTAGCAAGCACCAAAATGTAATATTTCAGATAAACATTTCAATAACATTAGGATATCATTTTAGTGAAGTTTTTCTATAAAGATTTCGATCTTGGACTCAATATTGACGAAATACATGCTGTAGTTTTTCGTATTTGTCTTTGTATATGGGCAAAAGAAAGAAAGGAGACAGAAATATAGAAAAAATATACAATCGTCAATAACAGATCACATGTTTCTGATTCAAGCCAACAAACCATCTGTTCTGCACAAAAACGATCAAGGAAAGAAAACAAACAATAATTACTCGTTCGGCATCGACTTTCGAGTCCAAATATATCGATGTTCCAACCATTGTCAAGGTCATACCACGGACATGACCAGGGTAATTTTGAATACTATGACTCGCACAAAACAAAGTACTTAATAGAACGATCTGCTCTCTGCAATCTGCCACACTACATAATGAAGGCTTGAGGCGTACTTATCCATGWCTACTAAGCGCAATTTTTCTTCCGTAATTTCCTTGCTTTATATATATTTTTGTTTTTATTCTTTTTCTCCCATTTATTTCTCTAACAAAATKTTTTACATTCTTTATTACTTTTTTGGTCATGTGCATCATGTAACATTCTTCCGTTCCTTTTAATTCCCATTCTATTTCGTCCCTTTTCTTCTTTCTTTTCTTTTTTTTTCTCTTTCCCACCATTTACGTTAGCGTTTCATTACTTTCCATTCCTTTATTCCCACTGATATTTCCCTTAATTAACTTTTTTCTTCTCCAAGCTAAACAAATAGTAATAACATACACACATTCTCTATTGACACAGCGTACAGCACACAACATTCACCGCGAGATAAAGCCCACACAATTTACACACACACAGATATATACAGTCTTCAAAATGCGTTTCATCAAACAGCAGATTATCCAGTTATATTATAGATAGTTTCTCTAAACTCTTCCTTACAAACTCCCTCATAAGAAACAGTTTGAGTTCGTGCAGTCGTCTTATTACCACAAATAACAAACTTCCGACAAAAGGGAACTATAAATTCAAAAAAAAAAAAAAACTAGTAAAACTAATGATGTCGCTCATAGAACGTGACGGGATCAAAATAACAAAATTCAATATCTAGAGCATTAAACCAATTCACTCCTCAACAAATATCTCTTTTGACGTCAGAAAAACTTGCTGTTTTTTACATTGATGGCCCTAAATATCGTAGGCCAATGTCAAGCAATTGTGGAATCGAAATATGTACAAAATTAAAAGCAAAAGTATATTTTTCTTTGCAAGTTAAACAAATTAAGAATACTACGCGACAAAAACAATGCATGGAAATATATTCTAGGTTGTTAAACTAACTGCCCGATTAGTTTCCTTTGAAAAATTATTTGTCTTGWTTAACTTTTGAGTCATCAAATGTTCGAAGTTCCGGCTTTTACCGTTGTATATATGTGTATTAACTCAGTCTAAGGTGAAAGAAGTTTTAGTTCCTTGGATTAGTCAGTGCCCGAAGCAAACCTCAAATGATTTAGGTGAGACGATTTTTTCATCTAAACAGAATTACTRTTTGTGATTTTACTTTTAGAAAAACAAACTTTGCCGCCTAACGTCTTTTTGTAGTTTAAGGTATAATATCCTCTATGTGTGTTTTCTTTTTCCTTCACCTTAGCTCTAATTGTGATATTCTTGCAGATGTAAAGTCGCCGAAGAAAACAGTTATCTAATCATTGGGCGCTTACATAATATCTCTGCTACACAGCTCAGATAGAGATTTTTAATTTTTGTTCTCCAAGCGATAGCGTATCACGTACGTACCGACGGATCCGAGATTGAGGAGAGAAGAGTTATTATATTCAAACAGAAATATGGTTCAAATTTTACATTGACTGAACAATGAATTCCACTACGTTTCATTGGAACTTAGGCTGGAATACATCCAAAGTTCACCTCTTGAATCTAAGCATGCAAACTATTCCTCTACAAGAAGATTTCCTACTCGGTGATTACAACACTGAACAATGTGACAACAGCTTGGATCAGATCTTCTGGGTTGTAGACGCGTTTTTTGGCGCCTGCATTTTGGCGGGAAATTCCTTCACAATCGCGGTGTTCATATTCGGAGGTCAGTTTTATCGGTGTCAAATGAATGTATTCCTTCTGAGCTTGGCTGTTTCTGATATCCTGCTYGCTTTGATTGTCATTCCGAGCTACGGTGTATACTGCACTGGATGTTCCGTATCTCTGAGCAAACTCTGCTGGTTCTTTGAAGGCGGGAAAGACTACACGTTCCTTGCGTCTGTGTTCAATCTTCTAGCTATAAGCTACGACCGCCATCTTGCGGTATTCCGTCCTTTACTTTACAATCTACAAATGACAGAAAAAAGAATGGCTTTAATCCTAATCTTAAYATGGCTTTTGCCTGGTGTCTTGGCAGGGCTTAGAAACGTCTGGCAGCACATAGATAGCGCTGAGGAATCCGAGAGGAAAAACACTGTATACACTTATATCCTTTTCTTCGCATTCGTCCTCATCCCAATCATCACCGTCTGTGTTATCAACATCCGTATCATTCACGCTATAAAAATCCAGTTGCGAAAAATACAAGGAACAGAACCGAGAGTCCATTGCAACAGAACTGAAGTTTCTACAACCTTCTATGTCAAACACATGCATGAATCAGATATCCTGCACCGTCGGAGAGGAACGTTTTCTTGCGTTCTTGTAGTCGCGCTGTTYGTCATTTGCTGGCTCCCAAGAGGGATTTATATAATGTTGCGTTTGTTTAACAAGGTTGAGTTAGGAGGTCTGTTACTTGTAAAGCTATCAATAACTTTTTTGCTTTTTCAATCTAGTCTTAATCCTATTGTTTATTCATTCTTTAGATCAGAGTTTCGACAAACAGCGCGAAGGTTGTTGACAAAGTTGACTAAGGTTTTTTGTAGCTAGATACTGTAGGCTTCTTTACGTGTGTATTGTTCTTTCTTCCTTAGTCCTT
>NW_022261720.1:31438-42143 GCF_009602425.1 Actinia tenebrosa | reverse complement strand
TGTTATGTTGCACGTCAATACGTAAGGCAAAACAAACTATTCGTGAAAATTACTTAAACTTTACCGAGTTCATAACTAAACGAAACTCAAATATCCGGAACAGCTGCGATGTAGATATTAACCATCCAATACTGTTACTATAAACAAAAACCTCGTTACTTAACAGCAAACGTTGTGTTATGACAGGATGTTTTTCTGTTAGGGAGTATTCCGTTTGAACGTTTTGAAGGTAGACCAAATGGTTCATTAGTCTYCTTCGCAGTTCCTTGCGCCATCTTGAAAGGTAGCCGTGCCTTTGCATCGAAGGGAGAATAACGGTGAGCTTCCAATGATAGAGACTTTTTAAAAACTTTTTGAACAATTATTCAAAGATATCTATCATTGCAAGCACCTATTGGCTCTGAATCGGATGAATATGATTAATGATTTGTTCCTTTTCTAATTCCCTCCCTCCTTCCTTCCTTCCTTCCTTCTTTCCTTCCTTCCTTCCTTCCTTCCTTCCTTTTTATATCATAATATAATATTTCATTTATTTAATCGCACTACCTATATCTATAGACTACTGCAATCGCAAGTCTAATGCGCGCACAAATCTTTTTTAACATTAGATTTCCTTACATCARCTAGTCTTTAGGCGAGGAATTTGCAGTCTGACATCCGGGGTCTGGGTTCCCGCTGTTTGACTAGACATTTTTCCTCTTAGCTCGTATATGGCTTATCACAGTATCCTCTCACTCAAGAATGACAACAATATTTTAATACTCTTGAAATAGGAGCCATGTCATGGCGATAACCGTTTAACAGTTAGATTATTGATWAGATATGTTTATATTGCTTTTGTATTGTTGCTTTGAATACCGATTGGGCGGTAATTTTTAGTGACAACGCGCATGCGCAACTAACATAATGCTGCGGGTAAGGTACGCTTGCTTTATTTATKATTCTAAAGGTTAGTTTGGTCATCACATCATCATAAATGGTAACTTTTGATTGTCTGTACAATCTACTCTAATTAACAATTTAATTTCGGCAAGCTATATGACACTTTAATGGTTTTCTCTAATTCCGAGCACTTCGTTGGCTTTCTCTAATTCCGAGCACTTCATTGGCTTTCCAAGGCATTCAATGTAATCTTCTAATCACATCATTGTATTCTAAATAAAATGAATTCCGGTGAAAAATGTAGGAAAATCAGTCTCAAACTCCGGATATGATGTGTCATAAACAAAATTTCACGTGACACGAAGCAGAAAAAGTGTCCATTAATAAAATGAACAGTGCCATGGTACTACCAGGTGTCTGTTTCACGTGAATTATCACATGACCGACGCGTTTTGTTTTCGAAAAAAGCATTTCACCTGTAATTGACAAATGGTATATAAAAGATCTATTTCAATATCTTCTCAGGAAGCAGGTTTTATCGTYATCAACGGATCGGCAGCTCTTGTTCCTGTTATGATCGGAGCTTCTTGACTTGTGCTTTCAGCTTGTCGGGGGTCGTTGGTTTGATTGTTCCGGCTGCGAGAAGACTTGTCTCTTTGAAAAACAACTATCTTTGAATTGGACACTTGTGACCACCAACGGCAAATAATAAAACTTAGATCGACTTTTAGTGARAATGTTTTTTAGTGTTTCACTATCTCGTTTGAAGGATAGCATGGCATTCTCTTGATAAATACCATCAGAAAAAGTCAGAAAAAGACATCAGACTCAAGGGAATGGCAGGTGATCTGAAGTGGAGGAAAAAATTTTTTTTGGCCATTCGTTCAAACCAACGTTGTTTTTTTTTTTTTTTCTTTCTTTCTTTTTTTTCCTGAAAATCCTTGTAACTCATATAAGTATATACGAATACATGAAATATATATTACATATGCACTACATATGCTAACACACACTGGCAAATATTAATAAACAAAATTACGTACATGTGACACAAAATACTGTAAAACATAATTTAAGCACTCGTTATAACCATATATATTATATTTTAGTCACTACCTTATTCATCATTCATCATACATACATACACACATATTCGCATATATTTTCAACTTCTCGGTYGTAAGTATTTTTACTGCCTTTTTTATGCACCTTTAATCTTTTCTTTCTCGTTAAACCGATTAATCGCCATTTAGCCGTCGGCACCTTCATTCAATCATGATCCTGAGACGTTTTAATGAATAGAAAAATTGAAAATTAAGGCTAATAATGATTGAAAAAGACGCGACATTAATCGTTAKTGCCCTGAAGTTAATCTTCCTTGAATTCAATAATTGAAAAGTTTGAATAAGAGCGACGCCGAAAATATATGTCACAGGGCCGTTAAGATTACAGTAAAATTTGTGAATTGCAAGCTTTTTTATTAGAATAAAGCTCAAGACTGAAAATCTGTCTGGTGGTCTTACTAAAACTATAGAGCCTATATGCCTATTTCAAAAAAAGTTGTCATCGCCAAAGGCGATAGACAATACTAGGCGATTGGCGAAAAGAGATAGGAGATAGGTCATTCCAAGATACAAGAATAGCTGGAATAATTTGTGTTTCTGCTTCWTCTTCTCGTCAAGAACATGGACCTTAGTGTTGAGACTGAATCCATGTTCTTTGTATTCAACGAAACCATTTCCATGTCGGAATGACCTATCGCCTATCGCCTGGGCGATGTTCATTTTTTTGAAATAGGTGTATTTTGGATGTGTAAATTCTTAATTGAATTTTATGGGCTGGCAGTGGCGAATGCGAACTGCACTGAAAAATAACACATATTCTGAATAAAACTGAAGTTTTACTCGATATATTGAGTTAGATCTGCTCAAAAGATAGCTAAAATTTGACTGAGATGTGTTTGTACAAGTAACTCTCAATATTGAGTAAAAAATGAGTAATTCAACTCAAAGTATTGTATAAAATTTACTCGAACATTTTCTACTAAGAGAGCATAACTGACAACAAATAATAAGTAATAAATAATAAACTACTGGGAATCTAACAATGCTTCCAAAGAGTTGCTCTTCTTCAGCTGAAAACCAGTTGGAATTTAGAATTTGAGTTTAGTGGAGAAAGGAAACTTAGAGAACCTTGAGGAAAAACTCCCCTTCAGGAGAGAACTTCGACTTATAAGCGGTAGAAAGAAAATATCAAGGCTCGAAAAGAAAAAGAAAGATGTAARAATATAAACCCGCGCTTTCCGAGGAGTTTGTTTTTAGTCTTGATTAAAAACTTCTTTTGTTTGTCTGACTACATATGCTGTTTGTTCTAACGGCATTAAATAAATGTCGGGAAGATCAATGAAAATTACAGTTCATAAAAAAATTAGACTATAAATGAATATTGTTTTGTTATTTTAGGAAAATTTTGAAGTATTACTCTATTATTTTTCAAAATYGAAAAAAAAAACTTAACGATGAAGAAATGCGAACATTTATATGGCTTTTTTGTTCATTTTGGAAAGGTTTTTCATTCASATGTTYGTTCATTGCACATAAATGGGTTCAMACAGCTGGAGACATTTGAATAACGTTTCGATCAGCATATCAATGATTTAGAATMGTAAGTGGCAAGAAACTATAAYTTTTCAAGCTGTAGAAGCCAACAATGAACCTTTTAATTAGGCATTGAAATATTACTTCTAAATTCCATTCGGCAGCCATATAATTATCAGTTTATTCAAAACGAACTTGTAAAGCACTTGATTGGTTTTCTTTATTCCTTTACTCAAGCTGTTTAACATATGTTCSAACAAATGCGTCATGTATATAGTTTTTCAAATAGTCATATAGTCAKTTTCAGTTCCCTCTGGAGTATTCGAACACTTAAATGGCTTTCTTACCTTAATGTTGTAGCGCCACATCAGAGGATGTTCACTTAAAAATTCCCTCCCTCTGGCAACATTACTAATAGGATTTCTAACTTGGTATTTTATTCTATTAGGAATTTAAACTGATCCTCTGCAACAAAGCCATATATCTATTTACTTTCAACYTTTCCCCTACAGCAAAACTCGTAAATAATTAAAAAGGCATGGAATTTTTTTTTCCCCCAGCAATTTCGTGAAAAACTAAGGCTCTGATATAATCTCTTTAACTAGGTTCTGATCGTGACGTCAGGTTTATGTGAACTTTTTCAATGAGCGTTTAGCGTGTAAAACAAACACGGAAAAAATAAGGTTTCAAAAATAAGTACCTGTCAATTCAGGCGATTCTTTGGCAAAGAAGGGTTTGTCTTCTGACAATTGAAAGGCTTCTATGGCGTCAAGAAGTTTGTTGGTTTTTCTGAGYTCGAGCACTTTATTGGGTTTTTAAACACTTAACTGGTTTTCTGGGTTTATTGTTTGATTTTCTGAGCACTTAATTTCTGTCGTTTTTTTTCGTTTTTTTGTTTTTTTGTTTTTTACAAAGCAATCCCACTTAAGCAAGTGAATGCTATATAGCACTTCTMTGGTTGTCTGTACATTTTTCTGGGATTTCCGAAGTCCTTTCAATGAGCTTCAGTACTTTAGTGGTTTTCTCCTATTCCGAACACTTCATTGGATTTTCTTGATTTTCAATGTAATCTTCTTAAAAAAATCAATTGATTTTTGGTAGAATGATGCTGTATTTTGTAGAGCTGCCTTGCCTTCCTATTAACAGCTTTCTAATGATTTATGCATTTGTGGGGGAAACAATTGGCGCTGAATTGCATTGGCTCGTATATTGTTTCCAACAGGCGTAAAGAAAATCGATTGATATGTCTGATATACGACTAGTTTTTGACAGAAAAAATAACTTGTTGAGAAACATGTACAATACCAAAGCCAATGCGGAACTCTTCATTTCTGAGTAGCACTCTGTTACTTTATGCTAATAAGAACATTTGTCCTTAAAATTAACATATTCATTTGCACTTTAAAGGCTTCTTTGCAGGGTTTTTTTAATTAGAGAAAATAACCCCTTTTTAAAGAGATTTGCGGCTTGGTTTATTTTTTCGATTGTTTTGGAGATTTGACTTCGTCATTGATTCACTTTCTGATAGAGGCACGAAGCTACACTTCAATGGGTTTAGAGAACTTTTCCTTGGTATAGATTATTAATATACTAGTGGCACCAGATGTTATATGAAAAGTTCTGCGGGCTAGTACTCGACTACATTCAAACCATAGAGCAGTTCAATGGATTCCTGAAAGCCAGTAAACTGAAGCACTTGAGARGTTTTTGTTATAATATAGCCATGCATCGGAACTGCTCCAAAAGGGTTAGTACRTGAATTCTAAACGCTTTTTCAAGGTGCAAATTCCGTTTTCCAAAAAAAGAGGGMGATATTAGAGACATAATGTCTGTGGCTGTCAACCGGAAAGCCTATTGGTAATCGCTATTAGGTGTTATTTATAACTTTATCCTCGGCAGCATCTAAAAGGCTTCCCAACGAAATCAAGTCTTAAACTCAAGTTAAAGAGAGAATCTTGTTTGTCAGCAACCTGGATACTGTTGCATGGGCTTGCTTGGGTAAACTGCTTTACGTTGCTGTCACACAAAAAAAGAAATTGCATAATGGTCATGAACCATGAACTCAACCGATATGAATCGACGTCGTGGAACATTTCAAAAGATCCAAACGTTACTACATCATGTAGAACGTTAGCTGAAGCTGCTTTTCTCACGAGTTATATCGTCACCGGAATCGCTATTTTTATTGGTAATCTATTCACGGGYGCTGTGTTTCTCTCCAAGCATCAGCTTCGTCGAACATACATGAATGTCTTTTTAATCAGCTTAGCTTGTTCGGATTTCCTAATGGCGATTCTAGTGCTTCCGGGTTTTACWCTCTTTTGTAATCACTGCTTGGCCCTTCTATTCAGCCTTTCTCYAAAAAGTAGAACCTGTAATGTTCTCGATGGCTTGAAAGATTTCGTGTTCCTGGCTACCGTCTTCAACGTCTTAGCCATCACTTTYGACCGTTATCAAGCAGTTATACAGTCTCTTAGATACCGTTCGAGAATRAATAAAAAGACTGTTGCATTTATTTTGGTTCTAGTTTGGCTCGTCCCGTGGCCTATAGCCTACCTAAAGCATATTCTCACTTTTACGGACCCATTAATTTTTAAGGAAGAAAACAGGARTTTGTTTATTTACGATAATGTCGTTGTGTTCACGTGTATTATCTCTCCTATGGTCGTCTTACTGGTCGTGAACACTATGTTGACTAGAGCAATCAGAGAGCAACAAGCTAAGATTAGTAACCCATGGCCAGGGAATCTTTATCTGACCCAGCAACAGATGGAAGAAAGGGAACRAAAAAATGAAAATGAAACCGCAATGGGAAATGCGGAGAGAACGAGGGTTGAGGAAAATGGTGTCAGAAGGGACAACCACGAAGACAGATTCGAAAATCGTGTCAATGAAGGTTTCCAAGGAGACGATGAGCAAGATGAAATTAACGAGAACCATGTTGAAGAATTGAACAAACACGTGGCTAACGAGTCACGTGAAGATCACGTGGTCGGCCCTTCTATAAATCTCGTAATAGCTTCTATATCAAGTGAAGACGGTAATAGTAATAATAAAGCGAGTCAAATTAATGGTTTCCAAGGTGACAGCGAGAGAGAGGAAGTTGATTTTAAATTTGAAGAATTGGACGCTCACGTGACATGCAATACACGTAATTTTCACGTGACTGCATATGCAAATGAACTTCGCAGAAAAAYCYTGGATRGTGATGTTGGTTGYCTTGRAGCTAAATTTCATTCCGAAGTTCTKGTGAAWYKTGAAGCTAAYGAAAGAAAAATATTGARTGGATTTTCGCATGRCTTTGAAATTCAAMAWGAAAGTTRTGRTCGTCGCGATGATAGTYGTGACATKCAGAGAACSAGGTCTCAAGCTGAGAACACAAAAGAGGAAGAAACAACGGGAACAAGTATTATACCAGAAGCCTTACAATCATCTCCAAGAAGAAAAATAGGCTGTGTTACGCAGCCTCTGCAATTATTGCCGTACGAAAAGCTACAGAAACAAGAACCTATAGCAAGCCAGGATTATTCCATAACAGAAATTAATAATCCAATTCTCGATGCTGAAAATACAGACTCGTTAAAACAAGCGAGACCCACCGTTGTGCCGCAAGAGCAGGAGTCCTGCGCGATGTGCAACTGCAGAAATAGTWTTTGTGCAGAACGTTTGAGAAGAGTGAACTCTCTTCAAGGAACACTGGATCRAAATGTTGGATTTGAAGACGCAAACACAACACAAGGACAACTTGGAGCAAATGTGTTCGGAGAGGAAGAGCTTCAGAATAAATCCTCGTCTTYCTTTGATAACTCAGAGCCTCATAGGCGTTTAACGACGAGAGAGTTAGTTAAAATGAATGCCAACTCTTGTTATCAAAATGGTGCTTTTCCAAAGGCAAGCGAAGTGGAGATTCCATCACAAATTGAAGATAATAAAATTGGTGATGACATAGAATGCAAAMAAGACGATGGAGCTGTAACAGTGGAACGCGTCAGCGAAGAAACACAACGATACGGGGAAACTAGTGGCTGTTCGACTATAGAGAAGCAAAGTCCTACCAGCAATAGGGGAATTAGAAAAAACCTCTCATTTCAAGAGCACAAAAAATCTACAACAACAAATTCAACCAAGTCTTCTCTCACTAGAAAACAAATGAGGAAATTATCTCGAGATAGAAAAGAAAGAAACGGTACGCGTTCATGCCTTACCGTGGCTCTAATCTTCGTGATTTGTTGGATACCCAGATGTTTGTATAATTTTTTGCAGTYTTTTTCTGCGCATGATATTATCGATATGTACTTGTTGGAGAAGTTTTCTATGCTATTTCTTTTTCTGCAGTCCTTAACTAATCCRCTTGTTTATTGCTTTTACCGTGGTGATTTTCGTCAGGCTGCGAAGGAACTTATACGTAAGATTACAAGATGCAAACGACRAGACAATAACTGATGAGATATTATTAGTGGTTATCGGTACTTATTACTATCGATTTGAGAYGTTGGAAATATGTTGGRAGTTTCGACTTCCAACATATTTCCATACTATTGGAAGTAAAAAAACCATGCAGATAAAATGGATGTCAGCACTTCCATACCATGGAAGCTAGTCATGATCGGAAAGTGCACGCGTCATTTTTTACCCGTGAGTTCCATCACGGTTAGCGAAATATGATGGAAGTCACCACTTCCAACATGTTTCCATACCATGGAAGTCGAGAAATGGTGGAAATATCATAGAAGTCACTTAAACACAATAGAAATACCTTGGAAGTCGCAAGTTCCAATTCATATTTCAATGGTATTTTTAACATATTTCCATGATTTAGTTTTGGACACTTCCAACATATTCCTTCCAACATATTTTCAACCTTTTTCCAAATTGACTTCCAAAATATTTCCAACATGCACCCTTTATCACCAACTAACTTCCAATGTATTTCCATGATATTTGCAACATAATTCCAACAAATTTCCATATCATTTGAMCAATAGTTTAAAAGTTAGACTTCCAAATTTTTTCACTGATCATGTTTTCAACATATTTCCAATATCTCAAATCAATAGAATTTTTTGACATCTTTATAGAACTGCTTAGTTCCGTTTGGGACCCAGAAGTCGTTATTGTATACAAGTCCCATTCATTTCAGGTATATTCTTATTTCTACACAGCGCTTATCCAATCCATTTCAAGTACATTCTTATTCTTATTTTATTTGTTCGTCCATTCCATCCATTTGACCGCACAGCGCCATTTGTCTCATAAGGTCTTATAAACCTGAAATATGGATTAGATGAACGAATAGGAATAAGAATGTACCTGAAATGGATTGGATAAAAGAAAAAGAAAAATGAAGTGTGTGCTTGAAATGGATTGGATCAGTGAACGTGTCAAAACTTGAATCGTGACGAGAGACAATTTCTTTAATCTTAASTCAAAACTTTACTTAACTTTAACGTAATTCAAGGTATAAGAAAAAGAAATTACCTCTTACGAGATTGGATGAACGTAGTAAAAAGAATGTACCTGATTACAAATCAGATTCGTATGAATTTAAGAAATTTTATGAAAAACCCTTTCAATGTGCTTTTTTTGTTGTTGTTTTTAAAGCTCTTGAAAATTAACCTGTAAGGATTAAACCAAGCAAGAAAATATTACATAAAAAGACTAAAAAAAAAATGCTTATGAAAGTAATTAGTAATGAAATACACTCCATTTGTTTCTTGGGAAGGAATTGCTATGAATAAAGAACCAAAATAAGCTTTTTGCGATCCATTTTTCCTGAATCTCCCTACAAGAAAGGCATACGACAGATCTACGACAACAGTACATTGTACAGGTGGGTGAGGAAAGTTTCAATGGTTATATTATACGTTATGCCATTAACTTATAAACAGTTTATTTGTACACTAAACACAGATCTTAATTTTTCTTTAAAATTATCGTACGAAATAACATTCATTTGCTAAAGAAAGCGTTTATGGCAAAAAGTAGACTGTGTTAAATATATAAGTGGAGAAATAGAAAATGGCCGCCATCTTAACTTGGATTATTATTATTATTATTTATTTTTCAAGTTAACGGGGGAATTTCAGGTGGCTAGCTAGTCTAACTAAACTTCAATTATGATCTAATCTGACAATATTTACCAAATCTGTTGCTTGTATCAGAAAACGAATGATTTTCACACTGTCTGCTCCACTATTTATACAGGTGTGTGTAAAAATCTCCATGCTTATTTTACTAAACGTTACGGCATTATCGTATAAACATTATTTGTAGACAAAAGTTTAGATTTTGGACCATTTTTTCATACCACCTTGTGAAAATAAACAAAACTAAATTAAAACATTGCTTGCCAAATTTTTACGGGGCATTTTTATATTAATTCAAAGTTTTACTAAGAAATTTTGAGAGAAATTTTATTTATTTATTAGTAACTTTTATTATTATTGTAATCTATTAGAACCGCAATTTTCTGAAACAGCTATAGGAAAGCGTTTTAGATTACACTGACGTATGAAATTATTTAGTAAAKTGTTTAGTTTTCATATTCGTTTTAAACTGATTCTTCTCTCTCTCTTTTTCACAGTTTTCAGCACTGACAAGTTCCTTTTTTCTTTTCAAACCGAAGATGAATGGAAAGAGCCATTTTTTGGTGACTTTCATAATGTTTGGATCGCTGGCGTCGTATGCCACTGCAAGGGCACTGAGGAAGGGTTAGTATGTCCGACCAAAACCTTTTTTTTTTTTCTTTTTTGTATTTATAGAAAAGAATTTTCAATCGATCTATAAAACAAATTCTTCAAAGCTAATTTTCACGAAAAGCCTGAAACGACCTCTGGGCTGATCTAAGTCAGGGCATGGCTAACTCACAGATAGAACCCTGAAACAACCTCTGGGCTGATCTAAGTCAGGGCATGACTAACTCACAGATAGAACCCTGAAACGACCTCTGGGCTGATCTAAGTCAGGGCATGACTAACTCACAGATAGAACCCTGAAACAACCTCTGGGCTGATCTACGTCAGGGCATGACTAACTCACAGATCAAACCCTGAAACGACCTCTGGGCTGATCTAAGTCAGGGCATGACTAACTCACAGATTAAACCCTGAAACGACCTCTGGGCTGATCTACGTCAGGGCATGACTAATTCACAGATCAAACCCTGAAACGACCTCTGGGCTGATCTACGTCAGGGCATGACTAACTCACAGATAGAACCCTGAAAC
>NW_022261719.1:39855-50482 GCF_009602425.1 Actinia tenebrosa | reverse complement strand
GGGGGGCTAAATAGAGGATTTACGGTATATCCAGACAGCTGTTTTATTGCAGACCAAGAAAGCTTTGCATTACAAGTTATGAAGAGATTGTTACCTGCAACTTTCAATGCTCTCTTTTTATCAGAATTACATTGCAGGTCACAAGAAAGGTTGCTTCATACACAACAGGATCTTAAATGACTGACTTGAATGAATTTAAGAATGAACTAAAATGGAGGAAAGAAGAAAATCAAAGAAAGAAAAAAAATGAAAAAAAATTATTAAGTCCAAAAAGCTACTGCAGCCTCCTTACCTCTCACTCACTCCCACACACACCCTAAGACAACGAACAACAAAATAAATAAAGATTAAAACTAAAAATTCTTTTCTTTCAATCTAGTGGTTTACTTCTGTAGACCCCAACAAATGCAGGTGTATAGATCAAATTCAAAACTTGCACCTATGTGAGGCTTAAGTTGTGAACAAAGGAATCTGGCGTGATTCGTGACTTTTGAATCACACCAGATTACTTTGAATTTGGTCTATATGACTATTAATTATGAGGTAACACTTTTAATTTCTTTTCAGGGAAGGTAGTTGTGCCTTTACACTTTGGAAATTCATCAAAGCCATTGACACATGGAAAAGGTTTATTCTCTACATGGGAATATCGGTGGTGTGTTATCTGCATCCCAAGGAGTACTGGGAAGCCATTATTATTGGAATCTTTCTTGATGTAACTGCACTGTTTTATTTGATGTTGGGATTTAGAAAGAAAAACAACAGGGAAGAATATAAGTATAGGCAGCTTGAAGTTAAATAGATTATATATTATTATTTATATACCATTAGGAATAATAATAGAGTACAAACACTATAAGTGTGCAACATAAATACCACTAAATACTGCTAAATTATGCTAATCCTATTGTTTTCTATTGTTTAATTAGCACTATCTACTACTAAATAGTGCAAAGTGTTGCACACTTTTAGTGTTTGTACTCTATACTTGCTTGGACTTGTAATATATTTTAGGTATAAGATGCGGGCAGTGAAATGGATGAATTGATGATCTGGGTATTCTGAATGTTAATTAAGCTTCAAGCCACTTTGAGGATACGTGTTGGCATGTCTTGATTAATTTATTATGCATATTTGATTTTAATAAAATTTATGAAGACTAGTTTTCTCATCGTTTCAACACTTGCTAGTGTCATTAAGAAAGGTTGTCGCTCAGAGATGCGAAAGGGCGATCTGAGACTAAACAGAATTTCCGACCTTTTATGTTTTCTTGGGTTAAAACAATAAGAAAAAGCACATTTCCAACCAAAGGTCATGCTTCATATACCAATCTAAAAGAAAACTGTTGTTTGGCTGTGAATATCAATTATTATACATTTTACAGCATGCTACTCGGTCTCAGATGTCAGATCTGTGATCTACGTTTTTTTGAAATAGGTGTATAAATACAGAGAATCTAGTCTGTACATCAGTATTATAATAACGATCATCGACTTTCTCAAAGCCAAAGTGTTTGTGCCATAGGACATTCTATCTTAGGATTCCACTCATCAATGTATTGCGTTTGCATATAGATTCTTTGCCTTTATATTATTATGCACACTCTTGATAATCACACCGACGACTTGTCGAAACATCAAGGAAACTAGTCATCATAAATTTGGTTAAACGCTTCAAAACAAAATGTCTAATTCATATTTAAATACTATATAATAAATCAATAAAATCTTGAGTCTTTTAGAAAGTCTCAGCCACTGAAAATTAATAAAGTTGAGAACAAGTCAGAACAATTACGCCATGCATCAATTTCTTTATGTGTTTTATTAATTACAGTACGTCATGATTCAAGTAACACAATACTCATACCTTAATACACTTATATTACAGAATAATGTTTTTCACATTTATATGTATACATACATATATATAATATATAAAGCTCACTTGACTACATTTTTTCCCTTCTAGAATCTTTGAACTACTATTCTTGCTTTTATCAAGCTCTATATTTGGCCACAGTTATTAGTTAAAATTAATCTCCACGGAAAGAACAGATCTTTCTGATGAGCAGGAAGAAAGGATGTTTTGTGCAGTACTCATGCAATGGGCACAGTTAGTTGTCTAATCAAAGACATTGCATTAGTAAGGTAACATCCCTTTTTTGAGCAGAAATTGGGATACAGCTATTCAAAAAAACGTCGGTAAAGTTTTCTCACACGTTGCATACCAAGCTTGAAATGCACTATGGGTGCAATCAATGAAAGATCAAAACTATATGGAATTTTCTCAAACTTTGTTTGTAAGTTTTATTGGCTGACATCATAGGAGCATAATATATTTCAAGCTTAGTAATCATTGTGCCACATGCAACAAAATGAACCTTTTTTGAAATTGCTCTGTTGTCAGATCCTAGCCTGCACATTTCTGCTGGTTACATTAGTACTAACATAGGAATGAGATAGGGGAGATAAAAGAATTTCATAATTAATCCTAGTACTTAGTTGGCAGCAATATTTAATTATCACTGGCATTTTATAGTTTAGCGATGCCATTGGTGGCATCTTTCCCCAAGTTTTAGATTCCACGTATCCAAACTTACAACACTTGGTATTTTTTCGATTGATAAAAGTCTAAACCCTGGACAATGTCATCAAGAGATTACAGATGCCACAGAAGCAGGAAACTATAAATAGCTATTGCCTCAGTAGCCTCACAATCATGCATTTCAGAATGAGTCCCTTGCAGCCAAAATATTTCTTTCATGGCTGTCATTGTAAAGGCATAATGTAAGGGAAAGCTTTCATTACTCATTTGATTTTAAGTATGACTTATATAAAGGTTCAAACGCCAAGGCGAGGTTTTGCATTAGAATTCAAGACCGAGGGCCATAGGCCACATTAGAATTCTAATGCAAAACCGAGCCGGTGCATTTGAACTGGTTTAAAATATCAACTAAGCCCTAAATTCCATTGTTTCGATGCAAAACACGAAATACTAAATTACATTGAATTCGGAGAGGTAGATTACTGTTGCCTTGTTCTTTTGGAAATAGACTGCTTACAATATATCCGTGTAATTAAAGACCTATCCTGGGTTTATAATTCAGCACCGTTCTACCCTGATATCAATTCCGCCCCCAGCTTTAAGAATCTGGGTTTTCCGAAGAATTTAAGAACCTACATCAAACAATGGATTTAGGATGTGGCTGATTTTTAAACTATTGATATTGATATCTTTCTTATTGTTTTGTTTTGGCAATTTACTAATACATTTAATACTTAGTACTGCTACATTCAAATTCCCCATCCCAGTGAGCTGTTGAAAAATAAAACTGATGACTTACTGTGCTATTATGAGCACAGCTTCAGCCGCTCACTACAAACCTATTGGCAACTTCAGGCCTTGGTGAACAAAGAAACACTGAAAAACATGAAATTCCTCAGGTCACATCTTTCTTGCTTTTATGTGCACATCTTGAAATCAAACTAAATTCAGAACGTTTAAGAAATGCTCGAAGAAACATTTCTTTTACTGCGGTTTTCAATATTCTGCAAACTCGGACATTTCAACGGCTTGTTGTGGAAATAGTTTTTTAATAGGTACCAACTGGTTTTTTTTGATTCCCAGCAGCAAAAACACAAATTTCATTGGCTGCTCTCAACTACCGAGTTCACAGAATATGGAAAAATGTAGTAATAGACCTTCTCCAATGACTCCAAATCTATATTTTCATACACTTACTAACTGTAGTATGTCAAGTCCAACCTTGACTTGGAGCAATTTATTGTTTGCTGGTGGTCACTCAACACATTTGCAAGGGTCTATTCTGATTCAATGTGTTAAATTTACAAGAAAAAGATGATAAGCTGAACTAAGGATTTTATGATGGCTTTAGTCAGTTTCCTTGTTTACAAAGGTCACAAGACCTGAGTGCCTTATCTACGTTTCGATTATTGTCTATCTACAAACTAACCATAGCGTTATTTTGTCTAGCAGTGGAGATATTAAGAATACAAAGTACTCCAAAACCCTAAACGATCCACAAGGATGCAAACTTCACCAAGTTATTGATATTTTTATAATACATTATAAAGCAATAATTTCTTTTGTTATTGGACAGAATGTATTTACAAGATTAATAATAGGAACACTATTTTCTATACATGTAGATCTATTATTATAGCCAATGTGCACAAGCACAAATCTCTAGCACAAAGCATGATGGTAAACCGAGTACTTAACGGTTTTTCAGCTACTCTAAAAATCCCTCTGACAATTTTTCCTTCAACATTTTCTATGAAACTGTAACTGTTTCAATAGACGAAAATAACAGATTTTTTGTGATAATTCTATTGATTTTCTTGTTCTGATTTGTGTAGTACTTAGTTTCCCAGAATGCTTTGAGAGGACTAGAGATTTGTACTTGTGCACATCGGCTATTCTAACACTAATATTTTCCCAATTTTTCTTACGATAAATTTGATTATGCATATGTGGTTTAAATTCTCTAAATGAATGTTTGTAAGAAAAGAATTGGCGGAAATGAGAGTTTTGCCCATTTGTTCTCTTTGGAAAATTCAAAAATCTAATGTTTTGGTAGTCTCCTACACAGCTGCTATTAGTGTCAACCCTCAATGCTCAATCCCTTAACAGTAATTTTTTGCCCAAGCTGTTTGAGGATATTAGTCAGTGTAGGCCTTACAGTCATTTTCAATAGCTGAGTGAAGCATAGAATTGTCAATTCAACAAAGTAACCTTTAGTGGATGTCATGTGTCCTTGAAAAAAATTTGTTTCCCAACAAAGTCATGGAAACACTTTCAACGCACCTGAATTTCATTCAATGCATACCGCTGTTTTGAAGACTACAAACTCATTTGCACAGGCTTAGCTTCATTTATAACTAGGCTATTTGAAAATACCATTAACAGTCCATGCAATTTTAAACCTCGGTATTATTCAACTTGCACTGAGGCACCCTATGCATTATCTTGGTTTAAAACATGAGTTACTTTAATCAAATAAATTAGACTTCTTTAAAAGTTATCTTAGCCATGAGGTTAAAAATCGACTATAGAAATGCCACCTGTTCTTTATGTAGCTCCAGATAAAAATATGATTTTTGGTATCAAGTGTTTCCTGTTAGCCTTATTTCTAAAAGTAATGCAAGATAAGTCCATGGGGAAACTTACCCTCTAAAAATACGAATGACATCTTTGTAAAATGTCTTATTTTAAAAGTAACACTGCACCTTACCGCCATTTGCATTGCTACGTGGCCACCCCAGACAAAAATCACGTGCACTTTGCAATAGACTGCCGTAAATCAAACATGTTGGCATCATTTACACGTGTGTGATTCAAAAGGCGCCAAAACTTGTTGATTGTTTACAAGTATTATGAGCCACACTCACCGGGCATATCCGGTCAATTCCAAATGCGTGTAAATGACGTCAATGTGTTTGATTGACGGCAGTCTATTGCAAAGTGCATGTCACGATTTTTGTCTGGGGTGGCCGCGTAGTAATGCAAATGGCGGTAAAAGTAACACTATACCTTAAACATAATACTACACCTTACTTATTCTATCGATTTTGACAAGATGGCTGCTTTTTCAGCCTGTGCTTGAGTGACCATAAAGTGTGTCGTCGTAAAACCAAGCATTTGTATCATGAAAAACAAGATTGTGAGCTCCTTCAAAGAAGACTACAGATGTAACATACACCCAAATAAGTTAACTGTCTGCTGCTCTTTAAAACTGCATACTCAATATATTATATTTTGCACGTTTTCAAGTGCTATTCATCTTTTATACTCTACTAATTATATTACTGCCCATAAAACATTACCCAGAAGGTTAAAATACTGCGCACCACCAAATAACACCTATTTACAAAACAGAACTACCAGGTTTATTCATGTGTCAAAGTCACATGACTGACTAGTCAGATACAATCACATGACTTTAAGTCACATAACTTTGATGAACTACACTTGGTCACGTGACCTTGCAACCAGTCACCTGATTGCAAGTTGCATGACATTGTGCCTTTCGACTGATTGTGAGTCACATGACTTTGCAACTAGTCACTTGATTGTAAGTCACGACTATAGAAATATTAACTTAGGTAACAGAAAAATACATTACCATACCCAATGGCACCTTTTTTAACCTTTCCAGTTTAGAACTGGAGTCACCTGTATCGATTCACTTCTGAGAGACTGATCAGAAAACGCTCAAGGAATTCTTCTCTTGTACACTTGGTCTTGAGGATACAAATGTTGCATATTAACCAAATTAATCATCAGGTTCCTTTCGGTTGTCCGTTGTACTACTGGACTCTGATCCATTCTCTTCCTCCTCTATAATGTCTTCATGTATTGGGGTATCAGATAAAATGATAGGGTTGTCATCGTCATCATCTTCATCACCTTCATCGTTTTTGTCGTCCGTGTCCTCTTCCTTTTGGATCAATGCCAATTCACGCTCTGCCTCCTTTACCTTTTGCCTCCACATTTTGTAGTTTCTCTGAATATTACAAGTCAAGTCACTGACTATCTTTCTTCGTTTTCGTTTTCTCTTCGTTTTTTCTCGGTCTTCCTCGTTTGCGTTTAGCGTATCTTCGTTAGAATCATCGGCCTCAGACTCCGTCTCTGGGCTGCTGTTCTCTTCCTCGACCCATGTCCCTGGTAGAAGCCCAGCATTTGAATAGGAATTATACAGAGGAGCCACTAAATGGTTAATAAACGATTCTTGTAGCTGCGCCACGTGAGGCTGGTTGCGGTCCATGTATGGAGATACAGGTAAACCACGAGACAGCTCCTCATCACCCTAAAATAAAATAAAAAAATATAACGTCTTTTCAGATGATTGTACGGACCCACTTGCTCACTTCTATGAAGACAAGTAAATAGATTTAATGTTAAATGTGTTGGTCAGATTTAGTCCGCACTAAGCAATCGCGTGCATTTGTACTCAATACTTCAATCAGTACGTCAATGCGTTGAACTCCCTAAAGCGAAAGCCGAACTGTAAAGCTCTCGTATTATATCATAATAAATATTATTGGCGCATTCTTGCTCAATCTCGAAAGAGTCTGCTAAAACCAGGCCCTTAGTCACCAGTAYGGCTGGTCCCGTTTTAAATGGGCCAGTTTTTTTCGTCAGAACCATTTTCCCCCTTTTAAAAATACATTACTGACATAATTAAACAAAAAACCTGACCATTGTCCATTGGTGGCTACCAGTTGAGCGGTAAATGCGGCGCGCAAAGCATGAGTGGACAAAATGACAGGCCCTGAGAATTTTTGGAGCTTGAAAGATCGAAATAAACATGGCGGTAAAGTGAAATTGCTTTCACTTTTTTCTTTCCATATTTTTGCTTCGTGTATGCACGTATATTATCATATATCCAGGCATCCCAGCCACTTTTTAGACAAATTTGATAGGAAATATAGGCTGTGCAAGTTCTAAATATAGGAAAATATAGGATTTTTTCCCAAAAATATACGTACTTTATAGGAGCTAAGATAGCTTTTCGGTGCCATAACCAGGGATCGGTCATAAAAAGAAAAAAAAAAAAAAAAGGGCCATTTTATTTCCTTCGCCAAATATGCTAAACAGTGTAAAATATAAATGTATCAATCAGCAGTCGTCCTATTTATAGGAAATATAGGAGGTTTTCTTTAAATATAGGCTCTTTATAGGATCCTTTACAAATTATAGGAAATATAGGATATATAGAAGGTCTGGGATGCCTGTATATCTCAGTCAAAAGGAAACAGAAAAATACGCAAAAGTTAGATCACAGTAGGCTGGGAATGAGGGCCGGCGATAAAACAGGTAAAACGCACTGTGATTGGCTGAAACGAAATTCACCGCTAAGCTAGTAAGGCCCTGTGAACATGCGGTTTAATCTTTTACTAACCTGCTCATAGAATTCCTCAACAATACGCTCCGTCCACAATGTATGGATATCTCGTCTTTTGCTGGGTCCAGAGATATCTGACATTTTGATGCAAAACTGCAGCGTCAACAAGCGATCTCCCTCGTTGTCCCAGTTGATACCTCCTTCGGCAATCTACAGCCAGATAAAACGAACGATCGTTCAGCTTTGCGTGACAAGCGAAACATCACGAAAGTGCGCTATTAGGTTGAGCACAACTGAGTACGGAATTCTATTCACTCAGTTGTTGCTCTGATCGAGGTCGCTGGTGATTGGAATTTAGTTATATTCAGTTTTCGTATGACTGTGAAAAGCTCAGTGCCGTAAGTGTGCCGTGCCGTAACCGTGTTTTTTTTAGAATTCAAATTGGCTGATTTTTCTCTCGCGCACTTTGATTGATCTGGCAGTGCCGTGAACTTGGCGTGACCGTGTTCTTGCCGAGTTTCGGGTATTTGTTTGGATGGAGAGCAACTTCTTGCGCAATGTGGTTGGTCTGGCGCATACCTTGCCGTGTCACGACTGTGTTGGTGTTGTTAGCTTTTACACAGTCATACGAAAAGTGCTCAACTACGCGTAGCTATATAACTGCGTACCTTTGCATTGAAGTCCGAAAGAACATCGAAGTGTCTCTTGAGATCCGTTGCTAGTATTGCTTCAATAGCCAGAAAGCGAAAGCGTTTGAACTCTGACGAGCTCAGCTCACATAAGAAGTTGTATTTGGGATCAGACATAAGGAGAGTAAAACAAGAAGCGGCATGGTGGTTCTCCAGGACAGAGCGATCATTGTATAATAGAGCCTGCAAACCAGTAAAAAAGATTAGCAACGGTACCAGAGAGAAAGACTGAGAGTCTCTTTACATCAAGGTAGGGGAGGTCAGGGGAGGTTTAACGCTAGGGGTTTTGCCTTRGGCTTTGGAGTAGGATCCTTCTTTGTATTCGTAGGTCTCTATCATCGCAAGCTCACCGTTCGTCTCGTTTCGATACAAAGGCATTGCTACCTTTCAAGATGGCGCAGGGAACTGAAAGGGACTATTGGCCACGTAGGACAGGTGATACAGCAACTAGGACATGAAGTCCTTTACGAGGCTACCCACTCCAACCAAACTCTTACTATGAAAGAAAACTATCCCACCCCCTTTACATCTAATGTTCTAAAAACAACATTGTACCATTTCCCATAATTCATTCAAGTTTTAGGGGTAACCAGGGGGGAAAACCGTACCTATTATGATGAAGACTGATCTATCAGACGATTTTGTTAATGAATCTCATGATATTTAAACACGTATTCGCAAATTTACCATTTCCCAGAATTCTTTCCGGTTTTAGGTGTAACCAGAAGGAAAACCGCACCTATTACGATGAAGATTGACTTATCAGTCGATTTTGTTAATGTATATCATGATATTTGAACATGTATACTGTATCAAACCAGAAACAAAAAGAAAGTATTTCCATTAATTTTTAAGGTGCAGACACACGATGAAGTTTTTCATGCAACATTGTAAGACCGCTAAATTATTACCGGAAAATTATTCCTGAACTAGACGSATATCTGCGTGAACTCGGGCTTCATAGCAGAAAATCGAAAGAATTCTTCGTGAACATTGTCACCCTTTTAGATGGTGCAAAGTCTGTGCAAAATCACGCGTGCTGAAAATGTTGAGGGAGTTAGACTCCATATTATTCATTACTTGAAACAGCGACGAGTCCTTCCCCATATCCGCCATTACTCAAGCATGTGCTCATGGCTGACTCTACGCACGCGCATAGACTTTGATTTGACGCATGCTCCTTAGGGCTTCGAGGGCGATTTGTGACTGAAGGAAAAAAATAACGAAGCCCAATTTATACCTCGGGCATTTCTTCGAAAGCCCGAGTAATAAACCGATAGTCTATTCTCCCTCGCATCCGTTTTTAGTGTCGGTCGTCAGGTTTACTACGGCGTCACCGATCTAGGTTTTCACGCCAGAAAAAACATGTCTGGGTCACGCCTCCAAACGTCTAAGACTCTGCCGACAAACATCAGACTGTTAGTCTGCAATCCTCTTTTTCATGTTTCGGCATTCTTTAGATCATTTTCTTTCCCATAAATTATCAAAAGAATGCCGAAACGTGAAGAAACTGCGTGTTGTGAATTGATGATATGTACTAAACAAATGGGGATCCATTCCGTTGTTGCCACATAGACATTTTCTAAGATAGCGAACGTGGTGCATTATGGTCCAAGCTTTGCTTTTTATAAAAAAATTTATTCATCATGCCTTATATGGTGTTGTTGATACCGATGCTGCACAACAACGCATCCTGTTTATCAACTCGAAAAAGGCCTACGTCAAATCGTGTACGTGTCGAAAGACAACGCGTAAATATGAAATCCCCTTATATAACCATGATTCGTACCAGTTTTGATTCCCCAATTCTACTCGTAATTTTTGATGTACAACTACTTCCTTTACAGCTGGCGTGTAGATAATGAAAGAACATTCAATTGTACTAGCGAGTTAAGTGGATAAGTAAGATGTAAAAGATATTTGGCTTCCTGTTTAACAACGACTTCCTTTCCAGATGGTCCATCTTTATTCTCATTCATCCTTTTTAAAATTTATTTATTTTCTTTGATTCCTCTATTATTCATTTTATCTTAATCCTGGTTCTCTTTCTCTCCTTCTGTTTCTTCCTCCA
>NW_022261719.1:12563-35880 GCF_009602425.1 Actinia tenebrosa | reverse complement strand
CCTCAGCCTCGTCAGCGTGCAATTATTCTTTAGAATTTGACTACAGTCCGCAGTAATGAAAGGAATTTACACGTCAACGAACAATTGAAACACTTAAAAATTTCACAGGTTGTAGGCAATTTCTAAAGAATATATTACACGCTGACGAGGCTGAGGTTGAGCCGCGGGAGCTGTGAAATGGTCTATGTGAATTTGTATTTCGACTCATCAATATTTTTCATAACTCGATATTGTTCAGCGGGTTTTACAGGAAACTTCTTGCCGAAAACCAGCTGTTTAAATATATTGTAAATAAATAAATAAAATCATATAATTAACTAATGATACAAACCTGCACCAATATATTTCCATAGTTGCAAGCATCGAATATGAGGAAATTCCAGTCATCAATCTTATCAAGTAAATTAGACAGTTGTGGATCAGTCTTTATCACAAAGTCTTCGTGTGCTACCTCCGTAAGGTTTTYCCCAGTATTTTCATCATCAACAGTACATTTTTCATGACACTTGCATTTACACAAGCTGTTAATTTTGTCATACTTTTCCTTCTCATTTTCTTTATCGTTTCTCTCGGAAACGTCTCGTAAATCTTCCTTACTTTTATGTCTTATATAATTAATTTTGTCAGAATTTCTGCGAATTAGGCTTGGCGACTGTGCGAGCGGCCGCTCGGGAGATCTTCGGCCGAAGTTCGGCGAAGGCGGAGCATTAGTTCGATCGGGTGATATTCGTGACATGTTCGTAGAGCTGGTGTTTTGAGCAGGAAAAGCATTGCTGAAAAATGCAGGTCGATGTTTCGTAAATGCTTCTTGATTTCGCGTAGGGCTTCCATCGGATGCTAAAGGACTTTTAGGACTGATAGAAACAATAGAATCGTGTGACACGGATACCGTAGGTGTCCTTAGGATATTCATATCCGGGTCAACTGTCGGCATGCCGGTTGCCGAGGTTGTAGTCGTGTATGTACTTGACATGCGACGACCAGGCGCGAGACTTCTTCGTAAACGCTGAAATAAGAATATGTAATACAAGTTAGCTTTACATTGCGGACCTACTGACCTATTGAACAGTGCGCAATGCACTACTGGGAACCCAAGCGATGGTCGCAAGTTGCGCAATATCCAGCAGTCCATTCTCGACTTTCACATTCCCATAATGCCTTGCGTTTTTGGGGGTAACCAATCAAAAACTGTCCCAAATTGAAAGGTTTCTTAAGAATAAGATGTCTATAAGTGCGCAATGCACTACTGGGAACAGCCGTCCTTAGTATCGGTCCAAGATCTTCCCGAGTCTTCCGAGAAGATCTGGCACCCACTACTAACTACAGCAAACTATGGATCTAGATTTCAGCTTCAGCGCAGCAAACTGAAATCTCACTTACCATAGGTAATGTGACGTCTTCTTTGAGATCAGGTTGATCACTAACTTTCTCGACCATACTTTCATCTTGGAATCTCTCGAGTAGTGGAGTCATTGGCCCCATAAAGGGTCGTGGTCCCCCATGGAAGGCAGTCGGAGGTGCTATCATTGTACTTATTAATTTTAGTGTACTTGCAACATTTGGCGCCAAATTGGAGTCGGCTAGCAGGTCTGTTATCATTCCATGTGCCTCTCCAAGCGTTGTCTGGTCGACGATTCCCTGGAGAAATTGAAAAAACTCGCCATTTATTATTACTATTATTACTATTAGAGTTCATACCACATATCCGTGAAAAAATAAGTTAAAAAAAAGTTAAGTCTACTGGCAAAAAAATACTAGTAAAAAATTTCCTTAATTCCTGGTATATTTTGATTTACCAGTAATGTCTGTCTTAAAATTCGTGACACTTTTTATGGCAGTCTTTAAAAAAATCATCACTGAGATCATCTGTCCTATAATTTTTGGTCCATTTTAAAAATATAAAGTGATTGTTTGCAAACGTTTCATTTCACCACTCCACAAGACATTTTACATAGCGATGTGGTGCAAATTAGTACTTTGGGGTTTATACGGGCAATTAAAATGAATGCCTATTATGGTCAAGGGAAAGAAAGACATCAATACCATCTGTTCACATTGTTTTATTATTCATGAAACTGGTAAAAAATTAGCTGAAAAACACAACACTTATGAAAAAAATTGGGGAAATTTTAACATTAAAGACACAACAGGATTAATTATGCAGAGAAATGGGTCAAAATGTCTGGCTAGAAGCACCGTGACACAACAGCCTGAATGACATAAGCTTGAGTTCCTTTTCGTTAAATTCAATTTTTAAAGCCACTTTTTGACACGTCCTTCAATTTTTCTCACCCAAATGTGAACAAACCATGCCACATTGTATATAACGATTTTGTTTTTACATCAAAGTTGTCAAAATGGAAAATTATAGGAGTTTTAAATTTCAACCAATTAAAGAAAATTCATGGCTTTTTAATTCATTTAAAACAGAATTCATGCAAGTCATTTGTTTAAATTATCCTCTTATTTCATCCTGCCTCTGTCCTATGAATAAATTTAAGTTTAAAAAGGACATATCTCACTAAAATAGATAAGGTAAAAGAACGTAGACTACATAGAAAAAAAGAATTTTATCCAGAGCTGATTTTTGTGATTCACTAGATTTTTAAATCTTTGTGTGTTGTCATTAGTGCAGGGCCTAGGTAGCATCAAGGTAAGATTGTCTCTTACAACTTTCAAATACTGAAATATATGGTGCCCTGTTTTTTCTATATGCATTCTAGCTGAAGGACTTGTCTTTACACCAATACGATTTTTAAAACATATAAACATACAAAGATTTGAAAATCTTTTGTCTCAAATAAAGAAAAACAGTTAAATTTTGGATCTTAAGTCAGTTTAAGGGTACTTTGGTACGTTTTACAAATTTAAGCAATGCATAAGATCATGATATTTCATGTATTTTTTGTTTGTTTGTTTGTTTGTTTGTCTTTTGTTGTTTCTTCACATAACAACTAAGAATTTGCCAATATCATAGTATAAGCAGTTGATCACTGAAGTTTCTTTAATTATTTTTTTAAATACCATAATATAATTCCTACTTTAGTCAGCTTACATGCAGCATGTAGATTTATTTACCAGACTAATTACTGTAATGAAACTCCCATGATGAGGATAAATTAATATCCAATATCTACATATTTCTATCTTAAAATGCAACCCAAAATAATTTTTCAGTCAATTCCAATTGATGAAACTCGGAAAGCAACTATTTATAAATTGTTTCACAATGAAAATCTGTCCTCAATTCTGTAAAGATCATTCTCATAGAAACATGGTAGACATAAAGTAGGGATAGTGTATGAATGTCATGCCAACATAGATTCCTATCATCTCATCAAAATTTCAATAATTTCAAGATTTTAAATGTGCAGTTTGTCAGTCCTGTCAGCTTAGAAATAAAGCATGATTGATGTTTTTTATAGAGACTATAGTTGAGAATTTGTGCATTGTATGATCATATGCACAGATGACAAGTGTTTTATTATCATGATATCACTATGTAACTATCTTGAAACCAATGGTAACACCTCGTTATGGTATAAAAAATAGGCCGTCATTTTTACTGTTATTAGCAATAGGCCATTCACAGGACATCATCACATGGCTGTTACTGGATGGCAAAAAAAAAAAAAAAAAGGGCTACCTAAGCTCATTAGAAGGACTTCTGCTGGGTTGCTCATGAATGTATTAATCGAAAACCTATATTTCTATTATATAAGATATTTTTGATTTTAAGAAATGAAGCAAATTAAAGTTTGCTGTCTAAGCAGGATGGACCTTTTATGAATTGATTCATTATCAAAGTGATATATTAACACATGACAGGTTTGATACAAAATTTGCCCTATCAAACATTTCTTATTGTGATATGCAGGTTATATTAACTTTTAACTTCTATCATTACTCTGAAACATTGCCTCTGGGCTGATCAAAGCAAAGACAAATCAAACTCAAAATTAAACTAAATTGAAAATTAATTTTTCCGAATTCAATTCCAAGGGCTTTCGCCCGGAATAACCTCGTTCCCAAGCACTATAACTTATCTATATTTCTATATCTTCATGTATTTCATAAGTGCTACTCGGTCGGTCCACATATTCTCATCTAAATCGAAAATTAGTGTGTTTGGTGTTATGAGGGAGGAAAACCAGAGAAACAGATGTTGAGTGAACAAATTGAACTGACTCTAAAAGTAGAAGGTCAGAGCTCTACGTCTAACACCACCCTGGATTCCTTAGTTTATATTTCATTAGATTAATCAATTCAACTTTTCACACTACATGAAAGAATAAATTGGAAGTTGTTGATGTTCTGTATTGAAATGGGCTATTTTTGCTCCAAAGAAGGTTCTCATTAAGTCTCACTTTGCAAGAACATCTAACTAAATCTACTTTTGACTCTGTTTTCTGGTGTCTCGTTTATAAACTTTGGTTTTAAATAAACTTTCACTTTATTCACACCAAGTTTGCTATATAACAAGTAATATATATCAAGATATAGAGTCTGAATGGTGTTAATAACCTGAAGTAGTTTTACGACTGATCAAAGGTAGCCTCAGAACAACCAAGGTGGCCTAGCCTTATCAGGGTCAGGGGGAAGGGCTGGTAAGTTGCCTGGATATAACACCCCTCCCCCCACTTTTTCCCCTTTTGTATACTACTGTAGTGTCATGTATTTTCCAGTCCTAGTCACCCCACTTTTTTAATAGTCCTTCACAATCTCATAAATATATTATTCTTTACGTTTTTCCCAGATTTTAAATATGACATTGAAGCAAGACTTTTTGTTAGGGCTTATATTTTTGCGTATTATTAAAATAACAAAGATATGATTATCCAATTGTATGTGCAGAATGGAATGACAGATTCTTCAGGTTCTTTTCTTAAATCTCATTCTTATCAGCCAAAAAGACATCCAATAACTTAAATCTTTCTTAGGAAGATTTGCAAGACTAAGACTTAAAGGGGCTTAGTCCTAGAAATAAAAAATCTTGATGAACTGCAAGTTATCTGTTCTCCAGGTAAGATTATCAAACAAAAGCTTTAACTAGCAAGGTAGTTAGCAGTGAACAATGAGATTCTATTGGGTACTCTAAAATCAGTAAAACAAAAAACAAAAAAAAAAACGTAACTGGAAAGAGCATTTTTAAATCAGTAAAACTGTGAAGTTTGAGTAAGAATTTTACTTCAAAGCTTGCAAAGATATGAATACTTTTGAAGTATGCATTTGGTAAGGAAACCTTTGCTGGGGGCAAAGAGATGCCTCTAACGAATGTTTTCATACAAAATTTAAATTTTTGAAATTTATATCTTCTCAATATTTGAGCTTACTTCCTTTACACTGTATAATGTAATAAGAGTAAATTTCTTCTAATGTATATGTAATGTTGTGCTAATCTTAACGTGCATTTTACAGGTATGGTAAATTATTCTACAGTCCTGTGAATTTTGGAATCACCTGATAAAAGCTTATTTGGAAGGGATTAGAATTTGGCCATCTATTGTTGTAAATTGGCTTTATTTTCCTTGCATGAATATCAATTGCTTTTCCTTTTATACTAGCCATGGACAAAAACTCCATAATACAGCTTATAATCTTTAATGATTTTTTTTAGACTTACAATATAAATGTCTGCAAATGTAGTTCTTCTAAAAATCTGCCAGTAATAGGTCAATCTACATAGGCCTAGATAAATGCTAAGTGGTATTAATTGTTCAAACTCTGTGATATTGTTCAAATTCAGCAGAGCAGAACCTTATTGTCTGACTTTTGTCTTAATAACATTGGGTTGATCTTAACACACTCTGACCAATATTTCATAAATGAAAGGTGTGCATGAAATTAGATTTTTTTTGTGATATTGCTTTGAATTTCAAAGTAGATGATCTAGTGGTATAAAATGACATCAAATATATAGAGGATATTACATGGGCGCGCGGAGATACGAAATTTATCTTCGAGTTGGTGAAAAGATCTCTCACAAGTGAGCGTAGCGAACGAGTGAGAGATTTTCAACACGAGAAGATAAATTTCGTATCTCCAAGCGCCCATGTTCTGTTTATTATATAATTATCAATGAAGTATGTTTTGRCTTTTTCAGGCAATTCTTTCCGTGTATTTTTGAATAGCCATCKCAATMGTGTTATTTTCACGTGTGAAAATATCAATTTTTCGAAATAGAGAAAAATAGATATTTCATTGGTAATTATATAATAAAAAATTATATCAAATAATTATATCAAATATAAACTTAAATTTTGCCATAATAGCTCATTTATTATAAAACTTGGTTAAATGTATTTAGCTCAATATTTGCTGATGTCTGACATTAATGTGGCTTTTAAATGAGTCTATTCGGTTATCTAAATTTGCTTGATCACTGAATTGTACAATTTCAGTGTAAATTACAGGTACCTCAAGTATCAGAAGACAAAATAATTAACAAGTAGAATCACAAGAGAGCCTTAACAAAAGATAATGCCAGAAATAATCAAAACCTGGAATAAATTTATCAAAACATATACCAGTAACAAATTTTAAAACGAAAGTCTCTATTCAAGAGAAAAAACCATTCTCATAATTATTTTAAATGTGAGGATAACATGAGATTAAAAAARAAAAGCTCAAAATTCCAAGGAGGAAGTCTGATTTTGTGATTTTGTGATTTCATGTTACTCTTGCACCCACAATAATTTTGAGAAGGATCCATTGATGCTCTGAGGGGAGGGGGAGGGTGGCTAGGGGTCATTTGAGGCTAAGTTAATTAATCTTCTTCTGCTTGTTGATTTGCTTTTTTGATATTGTACAAGTTTGTTTACATATGTACTAATTGAATTCTCTACAGAAAAAAAAAATCCTACTAATTATATTGAATTCCTCACTAGACAAAATCTTTGTGTTTTCATAAAATGGAAAACCGATAAAGCATTTATTATGACTCAGTTATATCTTCCTAGCAGACATTGTCATAACCAGCAATTACAATCTGAGTAAATGGATTAAGCTCTTGTGGAAGGAATGAGATGAAAAAAGTCAAAAGCTTACATAATGATGATGATAAATAATAACAGCTTAGTCTAAGATGGATTTTTACTCGTTAGTGCAAGTATCCAACCTCTAAACCAATGGGTTACAAAATATTCGAACGTTCCAGAAATCATTGTCCCATCTTAATACACGTTCATTAGATTTCCTATCACAGATAACAAGATATTTAAAGTTAAATATGGCCCTTCAGGTACTCAGACTTTAACGTTCCACAGCGACTAGGTATATGTCAGTCAACAAAATCATCGAGGTTGCATTTTCCAATTACATTCCATGCTGTTACGATTAATGGGCACGAAATCTATATCTCTGGTGTGCCATACGCTTCCACAATCTGTTTCCTAGTTTGGCAAATGTGTTGTAAAATCAAACTATCTGAAGTGTGGTCTTTGTGATCTCGTTCAAAACGCCAAAGGCGAACAATCGTAGGACTAAGGAGATGCAAACACCACGCGAGATTTGCATTCTCATAGAATCCAACGTTACGAGAAAAGACGAAAACACGTAGTTTGATTTCTGAAATTCAAAACCACTCTTGGGCGCACGGCGCTAAAACAACACAATGAAAATCTTATCTACGGCCTTTCTCTCTCTTCAAATAAACCTCCCCACAACCGCGGTATAAAAATTTGTATATTTAATTCAGGAGAACATTTGAGTGCTTTAGGTTATTTGTTTACTAAGTCTAGCAAGTAAAGTAAAGATCAATGAAATCCACTTAAAATGGAAATCTTTAAGAATATTTACAAATGAAATACCGTCCAACCACTTATTAGTAGGAAATAAAAACTATTCAAATGCTCGTGTTTGCACTGGCCTAGCAGCTGCTCTACGATCGAGTGATTATACTCTGCGAAATTCATCGTACGAATTGAATGTTTTCGATTTAAAGCCATCATCACTTATCGATGCACTTGGTCTAAAGTCATTTCAAGACAATAAAGTGTGTTTACAAACGAAGGATTAGCGCTTGTTACGGCAAGTTGGTTTGGAAAGGGTTCTTTTCCTTATTAAATGTACCCTGTTATTTGCAAGCTTCCAGCTCTATGTTATCGACCGTAAATTGCATAAACCATGGGAGATTTGACATGTGGGAATGGGGCAGTTGCTGTTGATTTGAATTAGGACATAACCAAGGTCATACAATAGTTGGGTAATAAATGAGAAGTCATATGTTGTATAGTAACATTTGGATCCTGATGAGCTCGCCAAAACGCATTTTCAAAATATTCTACAAACAAAACAAAAAAAAAAACAAAAAAAAAACGAAGATCTGACAGATCCACTACGTTAATTGCGTGCTTTCTCAATAAGTTTTTTTTCATCAGTTACTACTTTCTGTATATATTTTCATTATGGGCCAAGCAAAATAAAGCGAACTGCACATACACGAACACAAAAAAATAAAAATGAGCATTTTGTAAACCAGCATTCGATTCGATTTTACCATCGCTAATAAGTCGGGACCGATCGAATGGTTTGGCTTGAATCCTATTGATCACGATAGAGGTGGTTTTTTAGCCCTTTGCTTGTGCTACCGAAATCAAAACCCAATGTAAACACCTATATTCATCTGTCCGTAGCCAATGACAGCATATTTTTCGTCGATCTTTAATCATTCGCTCTTATGAAAGTTTAATACAGTCTAACCACTTTACTCGCATATAGTCTTCGGGCATTCAGACCGGGTCTAATAACTGCGATTTTCCCCTTACTAAAGTACAGTAACATTCCCAAAAAAAAGGTTTATGGCAATTAGGCAGTGCCGTATGCGGTTGAAGATGTGGCCCATTCTACTAGTGTAAACACTCTAAGGATGGTCAGAAAATAATATGGTAAACGTCGATCGGTGAGAATGGTATATGAATATTCGGTGTCGGTGGAAAGACAGTCAAAACCTTCGGTACAATATACGACCGCTTGATCGATATTCCTTCACAATCAAGATAATTTTTTCTCTGTCGTATAGCACATGGCAGGCCATGAAGATTGCAATCTCAGAAGCATAATATAATAAGAAATAATAAGAATAAGAATAGCAATACTTATAATAATACTAATAATGAGAAAATACAGTTGGACGGACCATACCTTGCTTTGAATCCCAAGCGCTGGAAGTGAAGTCCTTCTACGACTGCTATGGCTGCTAGTTGATGAAACACTAGATGAGCGTCGAGTCCGCCGTATTATTGGCACTTTGCTTTCGACTTCAGTAGGACCTTGTGCAAAAAATGCTTGGACATTTCTCGACAAAACGAGTCCAATGAACGCCGAGAAATACGCCAGGAATGGTCGAAACCAGGCGTGAATTTCGTGCAGTGTAATCCAACAAGACACTCTAGCGATAGTTAGAAGCAATAGGACAACGATGGCTGGAATGAGTTTTAGACGAGAGAGAGTAGCCGTAATAAGGCCGGCTAGAATAAGTGTAAACAAAAAACTAGCTCGCAGGATATCCGAGCCGTCGAAAAGTACTTGTGTACAAAATTCTCCCACCGCACAAATTGGAAATATGACTAGCGACACGCGACTATTACAATATTTCTGTACAAGAAGTTCAGCCCAGTAAAATACACACACCAAACAAACTAACGGTAAGAATGTTGTGATCAGGTGTTGAAGAAGCGAACATAACACCATAACCCATCTCTCAGGGATAGAAGCAAACACTAGCCAAGAAAAGCACAAAACAATAAAGCCAGCTCCAGATTCCACGGGACCGAACTTTAACTTGCCGTTGAGGAAAGTCCACTGAGCGGCTGGCGTTCTGTCAATCGATGGCACAGTAGCCGTGATATAGCCGTTATAGGGCTCCCGTTCCTTGTCGCGAAGCAGCGAATCACGGCGAAAGCCGAAGTCAGATAATCTAGCCATCGATGTCTAAAGTAGTTTTGCCGGCTTCTGCCGTGGCCTTAGCTAAAATTCAACATTACTACATGGTGTGCACAAGACATTTAGCCACTCCAATACTGTTTTTCATATGTGAGCAACAAACCAACGAAGCAACTATCAAGGCGCACAGCAGCATGCCGGGACTTCTYGTCTACCAATCGAAACCCTCAAGCTTCAGCTCGTGACGTCATGGGTTGTCACGCGAAAACCTTTTAGAAAAAAGAAATTATGGCTTCCCACAAGGTTGCAGGAAAGTAAGGGCTGCTGTTTGTTCTGGCGTTATTATGGCTTATGTTAAGCGACTGTACGTACGTTTGTGTGTGTGTAGTGTGTGTGCTCTGTAAAGGCTGACCGGCTGGGTAAAAGCTGTAAAAGGGCTTGATCCGAAAAGGTCGAAAAGGCCTCATGAAAAATACAGAGCTGTTTGTGTTCCAGTGTTTCCGTTTAACGCTTTCCATTGTTTTAAGATGTAAATAGGATGAAAGATTTCAAAGAGGTCTTTGTTTTGGGAGATTAGCCTTTTCGTTCTCTTACTGTGAGGGGTAATGGGAATACACAGCCTAAGAAGAAAATATGCTTACACTGAGAATATTTTTTTCCCGTTTTTAATCCCATAGCCGAAGAAAAAAAAAAAAAAACCTTATAATTAGCTCAAGATTGTTGTATAAGGTGTTTTATTTCAATGTCTTTAATCGGCTAAGTCTTTAATTTTTTTTAGCAAGATCTTAGATTTGTACATACAGTTGTATATAAAGCCATAAAAACGGACGGATCTATCCCCAGATTGAAAACCCATTCATCAACCCAACAAAAAAAATATTATTTATGTCGATGAACCAGTTTTCGAATTCAGGTAATCTTGTTGTATATCTGTGGCGGTTTTCTTTGACCAGCAGATCTTAAGTATTCTTGTAATAGACACAATGACATTTAATTTGCTGTCGAGAAAATGTAAGTATTCCTGAAAAACACAACACGACAAATAGAATTAAAATCCATAAAATATAATTAGGATATTCCAACAAACAACCCCAAAATTAAATTTCTAGAATATATTATGCATACATTTAGTCGATGTGCCAATTGATAAAGCACTTCGATCAGTTTTTGCTCAATTATCTCTATTTTGGACCAACATCGTACGTTCTTATATTGTGTTCATTATATTTCAAGCCACTTCTTATAGTGTAGCGCCGGGGTTAACACCTAAAGATGCGTTTCTAAAATTAGTTATTAAGATAATTTCTTTAATAAGACACCGTACTGAAACCAGATGATAATTACCTTATTTTGTTATTCATCATATTCTTATTTGCCGCGCCTCAAACCTAATTCCAGTGCTCGTCTCGGTTTGACGGTTTAGACTGATAAGATATCTCTAGCCTACTTAAGATCTGACTTGATTATGTGAAGTTTATTGTAATTATTTTACTACGTCAAGTGTTTCGACAATACAAATTGATCCCTAACATCCACTATAGCTAGCCTCAATCGCAAGCTCTTGTGCAAATGACCAGGTATGAAGTGGTCACCTCGCATGGGTCTCGCGTTCCTTTCGTGACTATCCTTTCTGGCCGGTAACTATTAGTTTTTTGTTTTTGTTTTTCTATTCAACACATTGTAATATTAGTTTCCCAAAAAAAAAAAAAAAAAAAAAAAAAAAAGTGCATTTTTTACCTTAACACCTACTAGGTGGTGACGTCGACAGTTTGCACCAGGTTCGCTAAAAGCTGCGAGAAATAGCGAAGAAGGTCTGGCAGTAGGTCGTGTATCAGATATATCCAACTTGCTCAAACGTTGCATGTGGAGCTGTATTGACGACTATTAAAACTCCAGTGTATGCTGGCTTACCSTTAAATCTATCCAGGAATTGCTTGTTTTGTTATTCTAATTATTTCTTCTTTTGTTTAGCGACCTCAAGAGTGAGGGTAAGCCCGCATACACTGGAAGAGTTTCTCGAAGAGTCCTCAATAGTGTAGTGCAGCGTTTTAAATTAATTTCTCAATATAAACGTAGAAAATGCTGAAACGATCAGCTTTTTTGCAGCTTTTCATATGGTGAAGCCGTCTGAGTTCGATGAAGTGAAACTATATTTGATGTTGAGCTTTTTCAGAGTCGCATCTATCAGATCAGTTGAGTAGTTCTGATTTCAATTGATTGTGCATTCTTTCGTTTATTCCCGTTTATTTATCCACATTTAGTATATTTATCTGTGTCATGGTTGTTGCTTCTTTCGTTGAACATTTTGTTTCTTTTTTATTTTAGTTTGATTTTTGACAACGATTTTTAGAATGAAAAAAATACAAACGAAAGTTATTCATTCAAATCTTTCAAATATTCATTTTATACCCTTGTTGAAAGACATGTCCCGTTGAAAATTATTTTTTACCCCCTTCCACAGGTAGTCCAATCATAGTTACAAAATTGAGAATGTAAGGAGATCGTTAAAATTTCTTTGAATTAAAATAGACTTCATTGTTGGTTTGTTGTTATGTTTTTTTTTTTTTTTTTTTTTGTTGTTGTTGTTGTTGTTGTTATTTTGTTATTTTGTTTGTTTTGTTTGTTTGTTTTTGTTTTTTTTCTTTTCTTTTCACCTGCCCGTAGCAATGTTTTATTTGTGATTTTCTGACGCTTTAGTTGTATTTGGAGGTGATTTTAGGAGTTTTCAGGAAACCAAAACGCATGCAATAATACATTGATACACGGGTAAAAAAAAATGATGCATTTATTTTATTTTATTTTACACACAGGTAGCCCAAGCTTGGTTTCTGTGGTGTCATGTTATAAGGCCATGTATAGGGATTCATCAAAAATTTCGATAAAATCATTGAAACGTGAAATAAAGCCTCGAAATTTTACCCGATCATTGAGAAATAGCACCTCTTTCACCCTGTGTGGTTTTTTTTTTTTTGAATTTAGCTCGTTTTAATATTTTTTCCCCCACCAGTATAAGAAATAAGCTTCTTCTCTTCACCTTCTTCTCTCTTAACTGTGTCCATATATAGTATAAGGTATCCCATGTTCCTATTGTGTCGTACGACTGGTTCAGTTCTCTCCACGCGGTCGAGGCAGGTTCTTGTTGTTTTAGAGCGAGGCTCAACATCGGCCACTGAATCTTTATTTTTAGACGAAAATCTGTCTCGCTTTCAAGCGTAAACACAGGGAAAAGCCTTCCTCACTGATCTACAAGAATCTAGCTACAAAAAGTTGGTCAAAAGTCACGATTTGGATGGTGTATGGCGGAAAACGTCTCCGAGTCGTTGGACACGGTGGCTTTGCCACAGCAAATAATGGCTCAAACCGAATCAATAGCTGTTCAAGCTACGACTAAAAGTAGTAAGCTTAATAGTGAAGGGAATGGGGGGATACGAGATGCTACTACACAAATTCCTAGTACTATTGTTAGTATTCAAGGGACTGCTGAATCTATCTCGAGTATTAGTGATGTAAACATGGCTGAAGAAACAACAACAAGTGAAGGAAGTTTGAGCGGGAATGAAACTATCTCGGTTAGCACACAGGTTAACATAATTAACGAGCCTGAAAATATGGCTATCAACGAGTCTGAATATGGAGAACAATCTATGATTCATGCCTCAACTGGACATGTAATAGGCGAAGAGAATATGGTACAAGATAACACAGAAACAGTTAGCATTCCCCAGGATACTATAACTATGGTTTCTGATGGTACGATAGTAAGGGCTGGAGAACCCTTACAAATGCCTACTACATCTCTAGCCTCTCATCTGCCCCCATGGGCTGCACGCCTAAGGGACTGTGAACTTATTGGGGATTCCTATAGGGGTTACGTCACCGATGAAGTAGAGCTYGACCTCATACTTACCTTGCACAAGCAATACACAAATAGCTGTTGGGGTACTCGGCAGTCACCATCATCTGCTAAACCATCCATAAGACTAATGTGGAAATCACAGTATGTACCATATGATGGGATCCCGTTTCTAAATACTGGTGAGTTCATCATCAAAAATTCTATAGTATTATTTCATGACAGACCTATTTACTTTCCGCTTTCATTTTGTGTTTGCATTGATTTGCATTGAATTATTACTTAAAAATTATACTTAAATATACTTAAATGCATTCAACTTAGGCATATGATTTTTACAATCTTCAAACATAGAAACTAGAAATATAGAAATACAAAGTGGTCATCATTATTTCATTTTATAAAAATAAATTTAATAAACCAGGTCGCAGAGCCACCGTAATGGAGTGCCAATATGGCCCAAGGCGCAAGGGAAGTTCTAACAAGAAAACTTCAGAATTTGACAGCGAAGGTAACACTATGAAGAAGGCACACCGACCAACCTGTCCTGCTAGGATTTATATCAAGAAGGTCCGAAAATTTCCAGAGTACAGAATTGACTTGGGTCTCAACCTTGAGGGAAAGAATGTTCGACAAGCACAGGAGAGGGCATTGACACACTTAAGACTGGCTGGCGTGGAAAATGGTGGAGAGGAAAGGTGAGTTGAGAGATTTTAAATTTTTAAATGTCAAAGTAAAAATCAGGATAAAAGGTTATATTTCGTTTCAATGACATGTAAATTTATCATCCAGTGCGTAATATTTAATTTCTAATATATATATTGTGGGAAACTCTTTATAAAGAGTTTGCTGTACTTGCGGTGGTGATAAGTGATGACAAGTTTTTTTTCTGATTTTTATCTTCAACATAGCTTAACATGCTAAACCCCAATGTGATGTAAGGTTTACTTTGCCCTGCTTTGATAATAAGCTGTTTCAGAATTCAATTTGTGAATTAGCTGTGCCCTGACTTTGGTAAGTCCAGAGGCTGTCTTAGGGTTCAATGTTTGAGTAACTTTAATAACCCCTGAAGATGTTGTTTCAGGGCTTGACCTGTGAGTTAGCCATGTCCCAGCCCAGAGCTTGTTTTACGAGTTTGATCTTTGAGTGCCTTGACTTTGATGATTCAAGAGGCTGTTTTTGGTATTGATGAAAAAATAAGTTTTTTTATAATTTCATTTTTATTAGGTTTTATGTCCAGTTACCTCTACCAATAGCACATGAATATCATGACATTGAAGACATACCTATCACCACAAGCCCAGAAAATACAGGACAGCGTCTCAACCAGCAAGTAGCAGATAGGATTCAAGAGCTTGTTGCTAGGGGCGTAACAGGTGTTTATACAATCAAGCACTGTCTGAAAGAATATGTGGAGAAAGAGTTGTATTTTGGTCAAGAGGCTCCTCCCAGACATAACAAAGCTTTCTTTCCTACTATCATTGATCTTCAAAACCATATCCATCAGGCCCAAAATGCTCTGAATACAGGATCATTATTGCCATTACCACCAGTAAGTGTAGATAAAAATATCAAAGTTCACAAATTATGTTTCAAATGGGGCATATATATTATTGTGGCACACTAATTTATTCATGTGACTTAAATAGGCCAGGCGAATGAAGGGGTCAACTTGACTCGGAAAGATTTCAAATAAAGATTTCTTTCTTGCCAATAACCCCTTTTACTGTTGTTCTACTCTAACTGTGAATTTTTGAGTTTGTCAACCAATCAAATTATGAATCGAAAACAAAAGAATTCAAGTTACATGTATTGAAATTCTATAAAAGCTATTCAAGGAGATGAAATGATAAAATAAAAAAATAAGTATATTCACACAAACAAAATTGAGCATTCATGGTTAGAGTATAGAGCCACAGTAAAATGTCAAAACTGACCATGATTTGAGGTGCATGTGAAGTCATGACTTTAATAATAATAATAATAATAACTTTATTTATCCTTCAGAAATGAGTCAGCAATAATAAAAAAATATGATCTTTAATCAGTAAAGGAGATTTGCGGTCTCGGAAATTCTTTATTTCTCCTATTGTCATGATATTACTACCCCACACTGGGTCTGGTTGTATGAAGATTGTATAGCACTATCAGAAAGATAGGATAGTTATTTTGGATAACAGCATCAATTTATCCACTGGATAAAAATTTATCTGGACCCGGTTGTAYGAAGCCTGGATAGCCCTATCTGACAGATAAATCTTATCTAATGGATAAATTTATTGGATAACAGCATTGACTTATTGATTGGATAAGGACTTATCTGCCATAGTGCCAGATAGTGCTATCCAGGCTTTGTACAATCGGGCCCTGTTGCATAATGCTATCCACCCTTCATACAACCAGGTCCAATGTACTGATAACAATGCAACATTGTTTTATGTTAAAGCTGAACAACCTACCAGTCATACCTTCTGTAACCAACAAAGAAAGAGTGCGCAAAAGGAAACATCCTGAAAAACTTTCCCAGACATCTCAAACAATCCATCGCTTACAGACAGCAGAGGCTATTGCCAGTATACAGAATATAGGACAGGTTCAGATGGATCAAGATGGGCAGTCATCAGACTCAGTGGTACGTGGGAACTTTGTTTTAGTATAGGAAATCACATTTCCTCAAGTACAATTCCTCATTATAGCGCTCAATGTTCTCTCAATCAAGGTTTAATTTGAATTTTCAATAAGGATAAAACTACAAGCGATTCTTGAAATGCTAAATAGTTATTGTCTTCTCTTTTTGCAGGTAGAACATGGTGGAATTCCACAAGATAATGACAATCAGCTTCAGGAGCAGCTTGAAAATCTTAACGAAACAGCTGAGGGACAGCAAATTCTGATAACCCATGGCCAGTCAGACCCCAGTAAAAGTGGTAATAATTATTTTATTATTATTGTTATTAATCTATCTTAATTTATAAATATAAAATTGAAAC
The DNA here is from genome assembly GCF_009602425.1 of Actinia tenebrosa. Next base: position 19,155 of record NW_022261719.1, on the reverse strand, counting down.
TGCGAAAATTTGAAAAAAAGAAAGGTTTGCCTGGTTAGTGGAATCAGGCTATTGCATTTGATTTGTGAGTCCCCAACCCACTCCAGTGCTTAGGTTTAGGAACAGCTGGTCAGGTTAAAAATACTGGAAACTCTTATAAAGTCTTGATTATATTGAAAAGTACATTGAATAATTGGAGAGGAGGTGGAGGGTCTTCTAAAATTAACCATTTCTAAGGTGTAAACCCTGGAATGAGATTAAGATAGTCTTCTAAATGTATATGTCAACCAACAGAACAAAAATCAATGCTTTAACCCATTTGAAAATCCTGATGTAACATGACATGCAGCCAATCTTTATTAATGTACACAGTCACCTCATTTGATAGGGTTATAAGCCATTTCGGTACATTGGTTTAACTCCGTCCATTTTCTCGTATTTAGTTTTTCTTTGCACATTCTTTTTTTTCCTAGGGCAAGTCGTAATAGTTGTTACATCAAACAATGTCTTCAATGGCCAAGAATCTGATACACCAACCACCTTTGCGCTGACTACTCTTCCTTCATCCCAATTCACCAACATGCAACAGACAACATCCTTTGGAACTTTGTCGACAGGAAATCCAGCTGTTCTTATARCTGAACAAGGAGAAAATGGCCAGTTCCTGGCTCACACTCAATCAGGGAACATTTTGACAGTAATGAATCCCAATTCACTTCAAGGAGGTGCACCTACTGAAGGTATTGTCTTACGCATGGTGGCTAGTCCTAGTACTTTATCAACAACAGCAACATCTGTAGATTCACAGGCACAGCCTTCAGGTAATAATCAAGTACACGAGAAGGGTCTTATATAAATGATACACCCTGCATTTTAGAGACTCTTTCTCTCCAGTACCAATCCTGGTCATTGCGAAACCTATGACCAAGAAGCGCTGGAAGGAAAGAGCCTCTGGAATATAGGTGAAGTTGGTGCATGTTGATTCTTTTCAGTGTGTTTCTAGGATTTCTCCGTATAATTTTTCTGCAGATTTAAATTCCAGTTGAGTTGAGACTGGATGAAGATGCACCTGACGGAATGATTCCTCTATTATCACTCTTTTGCCATGCTTATATTCATCAGTTATGTTCGGCACATGGGTGTGGCATATGAAATAGGTCTTTCAAATCTACGGCATGTATTGTTAATAGTTAATCATATAAAATGTGATCAATTTCAGCACCTGAACAGTTACTTGCCAGTCAAGCAGCAGTAGCGGCAGTACTCAATGCTGCTGACACTTCCAATCAGCAACACAAAGGAGACAATGATGGTGAGCCACCAGTCAAGAGACAAGCTGTGGGAATCGATTTATCTTCACTTGTTAAGGAAGCTGGTTTTGATACACAACAAGTCCAGGTAATAGACAATTATTCTGGACACAGTGCTACTGTATGTGCTAGTAATACGAAAAGTATACTGCCTTAAAGTTATAGGCGCTAGTTATCTTAAGCTTCAGATCAAATGTCATTCTCTTGAGAATAAGATGCCATGTGTGTTTCCATGCAGAACCCTTAAATAAAGGAATAATATTCTAGGGAATGACACATAGTCTGACACTAACAAGGACGGCGGAGCAGTTTTTTGATTGTGGGGGGGGGGGGGGGGCTCAATAGTTACATTGTATGGCAATGTGGGGGAGAGGGGGCTACCAGGGCCCCCCCAGCCCCCCTGGTTCTGCCGTCCCTGACAAAAGAGGTCTGCAGTGTGTTGAACCATTTTGGGAATATTGTACTATAGTACTTGCATGCTCTTTTAATTTCCATGCTGCCTTTTCCATCGTCTCCAAGCCTGACTCTCTTTCTCCTCCTTCCTTTCCTATCTTTTTTTATTTCTAACTCAGAAGGTTTTTTATCAGGTGGCTGGTGTTGACATGTCTGGAGAATCAGGAGCAACAACAGCACAAGCCACTGGTATTGTCCTAGGACACTCATGTGAAACCACTGAAAACGCCCAAAGCTTAAGTCAACAAGAGCAGTATACAAACACTACAGAAACCCCGCTCTACAGCTATAGTACCACCAGCGACGACTCAAAACAACCACCTCAAGTCGTCTCTGTAAACATGCAACATGTTTCCATGGGAACAGGCAATGAAAGACAAGGAGCATCAGATGAGAGCACCCAACAGTCAACCTTAGCAGTTGCAGAGAGCTACCAGGTGTTAGAAGACCAAGCTTCAAATTCAATACGTATTCAACAAGGAACGGTTGACGTGGGGCAAATTCGACCTGTTGTCATGACAACAGACCTAATGGAAAACTACCCGGTGTCGAAGTTTACCAAGTCATCTGGTACTGAAACAGTTATGATTGCTAGCTCCCATTCAGGTCCAGGAAACAATGGTATTGTCCAACAAAGTATGGGGCAGCTTGACTCGGAGTTGGTACTAATGGGAGAAGATGGGTCTTCTGAATCATATCAGACGAATTCATTACAAAATAATCCTGGTCCTGAGTCTGAGTCTGAGGGAAATATGGATAACCTTGCTAAAGAGTGTAATACTGAAAGCTGAATAAAGAAGCTTTTATTCCTATACAGTACTCACCACATGATCAGAAACCAATGGATTCAAGTCTCTGGGCTGGACAGAAAGTATGAAAATAGACTTGCCTGAAATTGAATGAAACATCATTTTCCAGCTAAAATCAAAACCAATAAATTACATTTTAGGAGTGTCATTTAGAAATATCTTTGTCATAAAACTTCCTAGAACCAGTTGTTAGTGTGTTGGCAATGCTAGACTCTGCTAGCAAGGACATCTGTGTTTGCGATTGCATATGAAGTCTGATACTGTGTGACACACTCAGTAACCTGGCCAGTACCATATGAACAAATTTAACCAATCACGACATAGAGTGAAAACAAAACGATCAAACTGAAATGAACCAATCAGGAACAAACAGCGAAGCCTAGATATCTGCATGGGGCAAGGTCTCAGTTCTAAGAAGGTCTAAAACAACAGAAACAAAACAATAGAAAGAGTCGAGTTTGTTTTGGCCAATCTTGACAGCTCTACGTAGCGAGTGCGACATAACTGGTATACACTTATTTCAATAAAGTTAGTCACCTGAAAAGCTATAAAGCTGAGACCGACATGCATTATGGGTAGATACATTTTACATGTTTCAACCGCTTGATAGCTGTGGATGGACTCGAGATTTTCTACCAGTTACAAGTTAACCTCCTCTGAGTATCCTCAACTGCTGCAGTTTTTGTCAAAAGCTTCACTCGTTGGATATAAAACATTTCCCCATGATTCTCAGCGATCACAGCTTCTTAGGTTTTTGGTGACTAACTTTATTGAAATAAGTATATTATCTGAGGGGAAAAACAGATGTTAATGACAATTGTCGGAATGAAAGATTGTGATTGGCTGCGGTAATGTTTTTTTTACTGATTATGTCTTACAATCTGATTCTCCTTATTAGCTGAAGTTTTTTTTCTACGATGTTATCGTGGTCTCGTTTAGTATGTCCGCAGACTAATTTAGGCTAGCGAGGGAAGAGAGAAAATTTGGTTGCACTTCAGTATGAAAATATCTGCCTGGTAATTTTTATCTTTACTTGGAGAAATCTCTCTTTACTAGTGCATGTAGTATCAGCGAAGAGTAACATGCATTTTGCTTGCTCTACAGTGTTAAATTTTTAGAAGTGAAATAATTTTTATATTTAGTACTGCTCAAATATTTATTACTAATAAATTTCTTAAATCCTGTTTTAAGAATTTGAGGTGACTTATACTTCATATAGGGTGTGGGGTATCCTCAGTTCACCGAATAATTTTCAGTTCATTGTTTTATTAAATAATTTTACGAGCGCTGACTATAATATTAACCGAAATGATGAAATCTCATTTAAATGTTAACTACATACACCTTTTGCCGTTCATTAACAGAAAATGTACATTCATTTGTGCCAATAGTTGTATCAATAACGTGTAATGTACTTTCATCAACACCACAAGTAACATCATTAGCGCGGATCAACTTTCAATAACGATATTTGAATATGCGTGTACATTCATAGGCATCAATGGACAATCAATAGCGCGTTCGTACATTCATATGCGCGGATTGTATTTTCTTGTGCGCGAAATTAAACTTCAATAACACCAAATGACAGACAATTGCATTTATAGACAATCATTTACCCAAAAGTGAAAATTCATTAGTGCTATTAACATAATCATTGACAGTCTATAACGCGCTTGGACAATCATGAGGGTCAACGTTATATTCTATAGCGTGGTTCGACAAACATTTGCATGATTCGAATGAACAATAAGAGAAATAAAACAATCATTAGCGATTTAAAAAAAAACTATTTTAACCTTCAATTTCTTCGCCATTTATACATCGTGGCAAATACGTTTGCATATATCTGAACCACTGATCACATTTAGCGATAGTGATGSTTGCCACATTTCTCTGGAACCTTCCATTAGCAACTGCTTTCTGTAGAGACCTAAAGCAATCCCTTGTCGTCTTGCCTCAGCCCGATCGTTCGTATGTTGTTGGATCTCTGGACGGCTGAGGTCGGCTTTGATTGCTGCTTTAAGTGAGCTAATTGCTATTCTCCTACGCAGCCGCTATTATGGAGGCAGTTTCCTGAGTTTTTTACAGTATATGTATTAAAGTGATTAAAAAAAAAAAAATCAAAAAAAACCCGCTAATGATTGTTTTATTTCTCTTATTGTTTATTCGAATCATGCAAATGTTTGTCGAACCACGCTATAGAATATAACGTTGACCCTCATGATTATCCAAACGCGTTATAGATTGTCAATGATTATGCTAATAGCACTAATGAATTTTCACTTTTGGGTAAATGATTGTCCATAAATGCAATTGTCTGTCATTTGGTGTTATTGAAGTTTAATTTCGCGCACAAGAAAATACATTCCGCGCATATGAATGTACAAACGCGCTATTGATTGTCCATTGATGCCTATGAATGTACACGCATATTCAATTATCGTTATTGAAAGTTGATCCGCGCTAATGATGTTACTTGTGGTGTTGATGAAAGTACATTACACGTTATTGATACAACTATTGGCACAAATGAATGTACATTTTCTGTTAATGAACAGCAAAAGGTGTAATTTTAGCTTATTTGTCTGTTAACCCCATCCACATTCTCTTATATAGCATTCAAGATATGAGATTTCGGTCTTGGTCATAATAATCTAAGAAATAGAATATAGACGCTTCAGCAACCCTATTTTGCAAAACGTCAGTTGTAATACTTTGACCCTCTCCATTTTCCTTCAAAGTCACCTACAGAATAGATCTAGAGGCTTGCACAAATCAATTTGGTAAGTATAAAGCACAGATCAGGGACGGTGCACTGGACAACCCCCTAACGCCGTCATTACTCTTACGCCTTTTTGAAGCAAAACAAACACATTTCTTCATTTTGACAAATTCCTGGATCCGCCCCCACACTATTGGCTTGCCTAGTTTTTCTCCGCTCGCTTTTGTCCTAATTCTTTCACCTGTAAATCTAAGAGAGGTATGTCGCGAGTGGAAGCATGTCTAATGGGACAATTATGGGCGAAAAAAAGGAAGTCTTTGAAATTTTATATTTTTAAAAATTTATATGTCATTTGAATAGAGGGCCTTTAAAATGCCTCAAAATGCCTCAAAACGGGGGAAAATTGGGATTCAATGTATAAGGGTCGGAGGAAAAAATTTGTGTATTTGCTATTTTGCAACCAACCCCTCCCCGTAGCTCCCCCGATATATTTTGAATGCTTCCTTAGGCGTACAAAATGTCTATGATAAACAGTTGCCCTATTTCGCTAGTACATGACGTCACTGCTTGTTTATGTGGGTGATAGAATCGCCAAATTCAATAGAAAATTCAACAAAATTTGCTCCTAGCGAAACAGTTTAATCTAAAATGGCCTGGTTTTCAGATATAATATGTGCCAGTAATATGTAGTAACAAATATTCTGAACGTTCTGGCTATTCTACTTCTCTTCACAATCGATCTTCTCAATTTATTTTGTTCCTAAAATTGGGTTTCCTGTGTCATGTCACGTGAGACTGCCTGCTCAGCTCTTTCTTCGCTTGCCTTGGTTGACTTCGCTGCAGGTGCAAAGGGCGACCCCCTTGGTAGAGGCTATTTCGCGAGACTCAAAACGACATCCCGAAAATGACGTCACCTTCGTGTTCCCGACGGAATGATTGTCTCGATAGTGAAGCTACCGGAAATCATGCCATGTTGAAGTCGTGTTGAAGCCGTTTGTTGAGTGTTTGAACGTGTAAATCGTGATTAATTTTAAAATAAAAATAAGAATCTCTCAATAATGTCGTACCTTCTGTTATTGAAATCGTTTTCTAGCCATTAATTGAAAGAAGAAACAATGTCAGCCTGATTCATGCGAAGTAATGTAAAAAAAGTTATGAACACTATTTCGCGTGAAGGAAATTGACAACCGGAAGTAAATATGATGGATGGTCCTTTTGGTGGAAATTTCAGAAATTTGCCGGGAAATGTGGTAAAAATCTTGATGGAGATGGACTATATTTTGAATCATTTGAATAACTTCACATCTCTGGAGACA